>JARQSV010000471.1:0-10379 GCA_030142285.1 Calameuta idolon | reverse complement strand
AATCATAAGCGCTCTGATATAAAATCGCTCGCAACTAGTAACAAAACAACTTATTGAATAGAAACAATGATCATTAACAACATCAATATCTGCCTGTGCTAACTGTAATAACTAAAATGATGAACAACAACTATTATATACGTCTGTCCGTAACACATAGGAATGATCTTTAATCTAAAATGAATATTAAGATTATTGTACTATACTAGAGAGGCTACGCATAAGATTTAAATAGAATAACCAAAGGATTACACGATGGTTTAGTTAATACCGATTTAAAGGAATTGACGAATCATAGACAATTTTACTTATAGGAATATTTGCGATTGATCAATTCCTTTAGATCGGTACTGACAACCGGATTAATGGCCAGTTTCTTCACCTTCGGATAAAATTTATCCTGTGGATAAATCCCTAACTAACCAATCATTTTCATATGTTATAAGTTTATCCGCAGGATAAATTTTATCCGAAGGTGAAGAAATTGGCCATAAAGTTTTTCGACATGATATAAACTCCGCTCAATCTTTTGTATCAAGATTTGGCATAAGTAACGTAACCAATAATGTGTAGTTTTAAGAATAAACGACGTAATAGGTAAAGTCAGTGTGTGTTCTAAAACTGGCTGCCAACATTAATCTATCTTTGTTTTTTTGTTATTTATAAAACAAAGATGCTCAGTAAGGGCATATTCCGTAATTGAACCATGGTTTTGGTTATTAAATTTCAGCCAATGACAGCGATTGATTTTTGTCAGCAGTCGTAATCAATCGATGCAATTGGCTGAAATTTAATAACCACAACTGTGGTTCAATTACGGAATATGCCCTAAGTTTGGGAATGCATCCAGCGTTTATCAATGGACACGTTCAGCAGAAACACTGTTGACGGAGCAAATACATTTGATTGGTCGAATCTCACAAGTGTTTCAAGATTAACGATCAAATGACCAATCAAATGTATTTGCTCTCTCAGCGGGTTTTTGCTGAACATACCCAATCACGTTGGTTTATTTTTATAAGCTTTGCACCATTTGTTAACTCTGCCATGCCTTTATATGTGTTGGATAAAAAGTATGTGACCGGTTATAAAATTCAAATATTGAAAATGAGTATCAACCAGTATCAACCGCAATTGACGGTCATCAGCGGAGTGTCATTATTTCATTGTGATCTGCAAATACAATAGCGAGTATTAGTCAGTAACTAAGCGTGCAATTATGGCAGATGCCATTCTAGAAGAAGAAGAAGATAATGTGCAAGTACAAGAAGGCGTGAAAGTACTATATATCCTTCGAGGTGAATATTTTTGTATATTAGAAAAAACGAACACGAAAATTAAGGCAAAGTGCAAAATTTGTATGGATGGAAAAGGTTCTTTGTCTGGCGATATCCGGTCAATCGGAAATTTTATCAGACATTTAAAGGTAAGTCTATACTCAAAATGTATTATTATAAAAATACATATAAACTTTGTAATTGTATCTACTGTTACATACCAGGCAGCTATTATTTCTTAAGATCTTGGAGAACGTGGAATCATTTTAGGGTTCATAAGTTAATGTTGTAATAAATCTTGATGTTATCTGTATTCTTGTGCAGAGCCATTTAACTTTTTGTACATATATTGCAGCAAATGCATGAGTGGCACTACAAAAAATATTTGAATCATAAGAATAATCTAAAGACACAAATGAAAATGTCAAAACACAAAGATCACTCCCCATCCAGTGTAAAGGCATGGGTAAAAGGTTTACATTCTGCAGTATCAAAAACGAAGGTATGTATAACTTGCTTATTAAATGTTCCTGTAGAAAAAATTCCATGTGATCTCAATGTTATAAAACCTTGTACGACAGCATAAAGCTTGCAAATGTATTCCATATAAATATCTAAACAAATTTGAAACTGCAACATTAGGATTTTTAACTGGACCAGTGTGGTGTAGGTCGATTCGACTCAAGTCAACCACACGCTAAAGAGGTAAAAAAGAGCCCTACACTGATTGAGTTAAGAAAGTATTAAATTTAATTGAGCATATTAAACATGTGTAATATACATTATAAGTAGCAAGTGTTTAGGGAATGAATCATGTGTCATCAGACCGACTAGTTAAACTAAATTAGAGTAGTCTATTCCATGAATCATTGGTGGATATTTTTCAGTTGTTATATAAACCTTACTTCATAGGACAATCTTGATAATAGGTTGATATCTCACTACAATATTATCTTAAAAATCATGTTCCTTACAGCTATTGCAGTTGGTGGCATCTTATATTATAGAAGAAATGAGACCTGTGGTTACTGTAGAAAAGCCAGTATTTAAGAGCCTTATTACACAGCTATCGGGATTGACAACTCCAAGTAGACAGACTGTAACTAATTACTGCAATGAGTTAGAGGAATCAAAAAAGACTGCTCTGAAAGTAGAGTTGCAAGCAGCAAAATACTGCTGTACCACTGCTGACATTTGGAGTCATCACAATCGAAGCTTCATGGGAGTAACAGGACATATCATAGATAAGGATAATTTTCAACGAAAATCGTATTTACTTGCATGTCGTAGAATGAAGTTCTCTCATAACTTCTTAGATATAGCTAAAACTCTGTTGGATATTCATGAGGAATATGATCTTCAAGCTTCAAAACTTGTTGCGACAGTGACTGATAACGCTTCTAATTTTGGAAAAGCTTTTCGAATCTTTCGAATCAAATGCCTTGCGCAGTAAATTCAGACGATGAAGAGTTTTTAGACGATCCGTTGCAATCGGAAATGGAGATAGTTCCATTACCCAACAATCTTCGCGATTTTGTAAGTGAAGATTATACTGGCATTATGGAAGATGCCAACCAGTATTTACCAGAGCATTTCAAATGTTGCTCACATACATTGAATTTGATAGCAACAACTAATGCTGCCAAAGCCCTAGAGGATCGAAATTATAAGCGAGCGTACCAATCAGCATTTAGCAAATCATTTAGCCTGTGGAATTTGTGTAGCCAATCTACGAACGCTGTTGATATTGTTGAGGAAACTTGTTCTGTTAAACTTTCTATACTATGTCCAACTAGATGGAATTCTACATATGATAGTTTGTCTAAGCTCTTGTCTATAAAACAATACCTTCTAAGTCTCTGTGAAAAGCTAAAAGTGCCTAAGTTCAAAGTTGCAGACATAGAATTCTTAACAGAACATTTGGCAGTAACAAAACCTCTTGCTTTGGCAATAGATATTCTCCAAGGAGAAAAAAATTGTTTTTTTTTTTTGGCATTGTGTTGCCCACTGTTGTGCAGTTACAACAATCACTGGCACAAAATACACATTTAACATATTGTACTGCGCTTCATGAAGCATTGTTAGATGGCTTGAGGGAACGTTTCGGATATGTAATGGATTTTCATAACACAGCGAGTAAGCCATTTATTTTAGCAACGATAACTCATCCAAAATTTAAACTGCGGTGGATATCAGCATTGTTGGAAAATGAGCAATCTCATGTAGAACAAATATGTCGAAATTTGCTTTTTAAACAAGCCGAAGTAGTACGTGAATCTTTGGAATCGACAGAAAACTCCGGGTCTGAAGAAAGTATGACGCTCTCCTCCGATGATGATACTAAGTTTTTTAAATTTATGACTTTTCAAAAATCAGAAAGTGTGAATAATAACAATAGTTCGCACATGAAATGTCTCACTTACTTTGACGAAAAAAGTAAGGATATCCAAGTTTTAACGAAATATCCAATAGTTAAGGAAATGTTTTTACAATACAATACTGTAATTCCGTCGTCCGCACCCGTTGAAAGCGCTTTTAGTGTTGGTGGTCAACTTTTAACCCCCAGACGTAATAAGTTAACAGATGAAACATTTGAAAGGCTTCTTTTTTGCAAATATAACAGTGGGATTGGTAATATCTCATAAATTAAATTACTATCGAATATTACAAATTTAATTTTAATTGCATTTGGGGATTATAATCATAATAAAATTAATAGAAGATAGTTTCTTTATTTACGTCATATAATTGATGTTAGTACTGTTTTGGTAACGCGATAGCAGAAAATAAAATCTACAATTCAATTAAACTTTATTTCTATATTTTGCAAATTGCTATATTGATTCTTTGTGGCGATAGTGGCAGAATCCTTTCTACATTGCGATGTATTTGGTGGTATTTTTTTTTGTCGTGGTTTGGTTCTACAAACCAATCGTAACATCGAATAAAAGCAGAGGATTTAATTCTAATTGGCTTATGTCTAATTTCTTCACCTTGGGGATAATATTTATCCTGCGGATAAACTCCTAAAACATGAAAATAATTGGTTAGCTACGGATTTATCCTCAGGATAAATTTTATCCGAAACTGACGAAACTGGCCATTAAGGTCGTTCTATAATGGGACGTTGTCGGTAGACATTTGCCGTAAGTCATTTCTATATACCAATCAAAATGATTTTTCCACTTTTTTCGTTGCTATGGTTGGCTTGTAGAAACCACTTGCGACAAACGTCTACCGACAACGTCCCATTATAGAACAACCTTAATAACTAAAAAAACTCCCCACAGCCTTAGGTGCATACCAATTATTCAATTTGTGCCGACGTTTATTGACACAAGTCTCGCTATTCGCTGGCTCCAACGGAGTATTTGCGAAACAACCAATGATATCGCTTGCGTTGACATAAATCTACACGAGTGCGTAATCGGAAACCACAGATTGTTCTGTCTCAATTAAGGCCCGTCCACAGTTGATACTTTCTCCGGAGCACAAAAGACACTATAAAGAACAGACCTAAAGCTGTGAAAGCTTCCTACAGAGATGAGTAGAGAGATTGCCAATGAGCCTGTTTTTGTTGACTGCAATTTTACTCTGGTTTCGGCGCGCCACTTTAGCAGAGAGCCCTCGAAGCAGTTCCAACGCGTTGACTGCAATTTTACTCTGGTTTCGACGCGCCAAAATACAGCTCCAGATTCTCACGCGTAGTATTACTATATATACTCGACCAATCAAAAACGTGGAACTGCTTCGAGGGCCCTCCGCTAAGGTGGCGCGCCGAAACCAGAGTAAAATTGCAGTCAACAAAAACAGGCTCATTGGCAATCTCCCTACTCGTCTCTGCTTCCTATATCTTATTTTTTTAATCTTTGGTTTAATCTATGATCTAGATGACCAATTGCGTAATCTTAAATGTAGATTAAAAAATGGTAATATCATCTGTATCTGATCTAGATACATTTTATGGATCAAAATCTTGATCTGCACTAGATTATCTATTTTTTAATCTTGCACAACACTGCATTTGGAGATGGATTATTAATTGGCGACAGCGGATAACAATTGCGATCATATATAATGATACCGTTGGGTTATCCAAGAACTCGCTCCGAACAACTGTATAATGAATCGCTGATTAGAATTCGAAATACTATTGAACGAACATTTGGAGTGTGGAAGAGAAAGTTTCCAGTCTTAGCTCTTGGATCCAGATTTCAGAAAACGGATACATTACGAGCTATAATTGTAGCTACTGCAGTATTGCACAACATTGCCAGACGTGCTGGTGAACTTTTGCCACCAGACGATCCGACACTGCAACTGCCCGCACCATGGGAATACATTTTGGAAGAAGGTATAATAAGACACGAATTAAACAGGTCACATCGAAACAGGGTACAAAAACGTGTACAAAATGCATTAATAAATGGTTACTTCCAAAATTAGTGCGAACTCGCTCGATTTTATTTTTATTTATTTTTAATCATTGCTAGCGTTGAAACCTTTTCTAATGTTCATGTGTTTGTTGTACGCTAGCCTGTGGCTGCGAAACCCTCCCCCAATCCTTTACGTCTATTCGGGCGTCGCCGGGTTACGGCCGACTCGCTACCGCCATGCGGGCGATAGTACCGCGCGCCGCCGCTAGGTGGGCTCCGAGCGCGGCCTGGCCCGCATGGACGATTGCTCGATCACCAACATAATATTGGGGCAAAAAACCCCAAAAGCGAACGAGTGGTTTTTTTCTGACTGCAAATAAAGAGTCTTCGTGACTAATAACTCAGAGAAACGACTTCGTTGATTTGTACCTCGTCTCTCGGGACGCTCCTCGCTCGCTCCGAGTCTCGGTAGCGGCCACCCTCGCTCGCTCCGGACCTTCGGCAGCGGCTATCCTCGCTCGCTCCGGATCTTCGGCAGTGGCCATCCTCGCTCGCTCCGGATCTTCGGCAGCGGCCATCCTCGCTCGCTCCGTAGCTTCGGCAGCGGCCACCCTCGCTCGCTCCGTTGTTTCGACAGCGGCCATCCTCGCTCGCTCCGTGGCTGCGGCAGCGGCACCCCTCGTTCGAGACTGCGAATCATCTCCGATCTCGGCGAATGCCGAAACGGGCGGGTCGACGACATTGCCGGGTCCCCGGAGTCCCCAGAAGAACGAAGCCGTCGCCACCCACTTCAAACCCCGTACGGGACAGGCAGTCATCCCCGCCAGCCAAGGAGAACCGACCGGAAGAGCTGCTGGACGTTCCACGCACCCCGGGGAAAACTCTCACCCGAGCCTGGATGATTTCACACCCGGATCGCCGAGTACTCCTCGAAACCGGGGGAGCCTCCAACATCCGCCTGCCGCCGGAATTGCGCCTCAGGCCGGTGGCCATCATTAGCGACAACCCCCCGTCGCAGGACCATCGACCACTCCCGGAGACGGCACCTCGACCGCGCCTCAGGCCGCTATCCGTCGGATCAACCGACCTCACCAGCTACTCCCGGCTCACAAACCGAAGGGATCCTCGTCGCCTCAAGGGAATCCTGGTGGATCTTTTCGGACCCGACCGCGACCCGCTGCCCCGGAAGTCCAGGGACGGGGTCCGGTCAAAATAGTATACTTCCTCCATCCTCGCCGCTTCATTTGCCCACCGGTCCTTCTCAGGACCATCAGCCCTTGTCCTCCACGTTGGCACCACTCTCCGGCCCCGCAAAGGTAGAGCCCCATCATTCGTGGGTGATATCATGTTTCAGTTTGATAAGATAAAATCGAGAAAGGATTTCTTAAAAACAAAACTTGAGGCATCGCAGAGAGAGAGAGAGGGAAAGGGTGAGCGAGAGGGAGAAGGGAGGGAGGGAGATTGATTGATTGATTGATTGATTGATATTTATTTATGCCCTAGTAACACTTTGGGGCAAGGTTGAACAGTACAAGATTGAGCATTAAGAAAACCATGTTTGGGATTGAATATAAATATAAATAGAATGAGTACAATATCATAATACTAAGATTACGTGCCATGACTTACTAACTAATTAAGTAATTACTTAAGACTAAAGAATGAGAATTGGTTTGTATTTATAGTTTAGTCCCTGCTTTAGGAAGAAAATTGTTGAAGAGTGAGTAGGTATGCAAAGAGTCTAACTTTAAAGATTGCGATTGTTTCATATGACACTAATTCAAGTGGAAGGGAGTTTCATAAATATAATTCCTGCGAGATGAAAAGGCTTATGATATGTTTGAGTTCTATGGACAGGAATTAGAAAAGTATGGAGACTATCAGTTCGAGGAGACCTACGAAGAGAGTTATTTGATCGAACGAAAAGATCAGTGAGGTAGCGAAGTGAGATAGAATGAAAGATTTTATACATTTCAATTCCAAGAAAATATTGTCTTCTGTTTTTAACGGATAACCATTTGAGTTGATGTCGGTACAGAATAATGTGGTTGCTTCGTCTAAGGCCAAAAATGAACCTGATCCCATTGTTAATCAACCTTTGTAATTTGGTATTAAGCTCATCAGTCATGTCGTTGTATACTAGACAGCAATAGTCAAGAAGCGGGAAGTGTCGACACTAGTTTAACTCGAAGGTCAAAGGATAATGAATTTTTCTGGAATTTTAATTTATGTAAGATGTAGTGAACTCTTTTGGCAATATGAGAGACATGATTTTTTCACGATAGATCACTGTTCATGATCACTGCTAGATTTCGAGCACTCGAAACGAATGGAATCAGTCTGTTGTTTAACAAAATGGGGTTCAAGTCCTGAAGATTAATTTGATCTATGTACAGTTTGCTACCCAGAATGAGAACTTTAGATTTCGATAAGTTGAGAGATATACCGTTTCTATTAGCGAATTCTGAGATCATGCCTACGTTATGTGTGATGAGTTGAAGACCACGGTTAAGTTGGCTAATGGGACAACTCACAATCAGGTAAGTCTGTGTGTCATCAGCAAAAACCATATGTTTAACATAGCAAAGTGAGGCACCGATGTCATTGATGAATAAGGAGAAAAGTAGCGGGCCTAGTACAGAGCCTTGGGGTACTCCTGAGGTGGTGGATAGCCAATTTGAGCATATGTCTTACTGCATATTTATTACTGCTTGTGATCAACCAGTGAGATAGGAGAAAATCCACTTTAGAGATTGTTCTGAGAATCCATATCTCCAAAGTTTAATTAACAGGCGGAGATAAGACACAGTGTCAAAAGCTTTACTAAAATCGAAGCGTAACAGAATGGTAACCTCTTTATTGTCAACGCTGTGCTTTACATCGTGGTTAACGCGTAAAAGAGCTGTCTGTGTAGAAAAGCCGCTGCGGTAGCCAGATTGGCGTTCGTCGAGTATGTTATTCTCACTTATATACTTAATTATTTGACGGTAAATAATTCTTTCAAATATCTTTGAGAGCTCACACAGATTCGCTATTGGTCTTGTGTCAGATGGATTGACAGGAAGTTTAATTTTAGAGAGTGGGTGTATAAATGTGCGCTTCCAATTTGATGGGAAGTGAGCAAGCTCGAGACAATTGTTAAATAGTAAAGTCAATACGATGCCTAAGTGAGGCAGTGCCTTAGTGACTGAAAATAGAGGAATGCGATCAGGGACCGAAGTAAATAACGCACAGGTCGAAGAAGATATTTGCAAGAGTACAGAGTCTAGTGTGATCTGGGAGAAAGCGAATTGAGTATCGGTATTAGGAATCGAATTGATGATTTCGGATAACTGAGTGAGAGTGCGTGCAGGAGAATAATTAGAAATAGAAGCATAATACAAATTTAATTAATCAGAAGAGGAAAAGTTGAGTGGTGACAAGAGAGATGACAAGAGAGGTGACTCAATGAGGCCTAGATTGGCCAGTTCACGCCAAATTTTTGACGGTTCAACAATGGAGGATAATTTCTGACGATTAAATTGCTCTTTGGCTTGTCTCAGGTCCAAAGTATGTTTGTTTCTATAAAGTCTATAGATTTGCATATCTAGAATTTTGCGTGATCTGCGTGCTGTGCTGTACAGTTTAGTAGTATAAGTATGGGGGTTCTGGATCAAGATTCCTGTAACCGACATATTACCGACGCCCTAGAACCTTCGAAGGTGGGTGTCCGTGCTAAGTTGCCGTCGTGAGCTCTACAATTTCCGGAAGTGACGTCACCGAGACCCCTCGATTTCAAGAATTTGCGCTCGATTCCGGGAATTTTAAGTCACTTTCCGAGAATTTTGCGCTCGATTCTAGGAATTGCACGCGATCGAGAACCTTCTAGAACATTTTAGAACCTTCTAGAAGCTTCGACGGTTCGCGTCCGTGCTAAGTCGCGAAGGATCGCTCCTGGAGCCAGCGGTCCTCTCACGCGACGTTTTGAGACAGCCCCTTGCCCCTCACCCCGGAAAGCCTTCCAGAAGCTTCGACGAAACCCCTTGCTCCGTCCCCCTAGATTTCAGACGGCAGCCTTCAGCCGATTTTATCTAGAAGCATCGATGAACCCCCTTCCTCCCGCCCTTATATTTCGGACGACAGCCCTCAGCCCGCTTAACCTCGAACGTTATCTCGCAGAATTGCGCATCGTCGATGCAGTCCTGCAGGAAGTTTCCAGAACTTTTCTTCCTAGCCTTGAACCTTAGTGCGTAGCATCGGTGAATCAGAGACGAGCGGCATTCCCTTTGCACGCAGTGCCGAAGAGCGGTTCCAGGAAAAACGATAGCCCTCCCCCATGCAGGTTTCGGACGGCAGCCGACTTGACCTCGAATGCTATCTCGCAGCGTCGAGACGTCAATTACCTCATCCCACTGAGAAGCTTCGCGAATCCCCCATCCCCCGATATGTCAGCCTCCTCATCCCACTGAGAAGCTTCGCGAATTCCCCTGCAGATTCAACAACATCAACGAGTTCAAAGTCATGCTGGAAAGATCTATGCATCGGTAGTTCAAATGCGTAATACCCAACGTTATCTCGCAGAGTCGTGCGTCGGGAATGCAGTTCCTAATACCCCTGAGGTATCAAGTTACGCGTGACGCAGCTTCGTCGTCGTCGTCGGTAGAGGAAGATCAAGGAATATTCCGCAAGATGCATGGAACCTTGACATTGATTCCAGAGATTTCTGTCAGCGGTTCGATTCCTAGAA
>JARQSV010000470.1:133514-146571 GCA_030142285.1 Calameuta idolon | reverse complement strand
GAAGTATAACGTCTAAGGGAATCATTTACATTGAAACTCATATGAAAATGGCCCCTATAAAATACATTTTCACGAATTTACTATAAAACTTGTATTATATCATCCCATTTTAAATTAGGAATATACGTTTTGTAGACACAAGGTAATCGATTAAAATACATAACAAAAAATATTCCAAAATTTGAAGAAAAAAAAAAGAAAAAAGACTTTTCTAATATCGTAGGATACATACATATAACAGTTTAAAACTCTAATCCAAAGGACATATTTAAGAATGGGATCCTTTACTTTCCACAAAAGCTGCAATCCTTTCAATATGATGCAAGGTATTGGGAATAGAAGAAAATTCGTTGCGTGCTATTGGACGGTTAACGTCACCCGACACAATATCCATCCGTTTCCGGTTTAATTGTAAGATGTGCCTAGTAACTGCATCACGCATGAGAATATCGTGCAGTGCGTGCTGCGTGCACATTAAAACATTGAAAAGTAGACAAAAGTCCCTCTTTCCTTTTAACAATCGCGCCATTTTGCCATTACCGTGAAAACGATTACCGATATTATGAGAATGTCCTTTACAGATTGAGTATAACGAACGCCAAAGGTAAATGTAAAATTCCATTTTTATATTTATAAATATTCTGATTTACGAAATATGCCCAAATCCATGTTCGTTACATACCAATTCTTTGACTCATGATACCTTACATGACTTTTGACCATTTTAACGAAACTCAAAATATAACACAAAAATTCTAGTAGAAAAATTAACGATTTATTTCCATTAATTTATAACACATTATAAAACTGACCTTTCTTAATTCCATTTAACCTAAACCCTAATTACGTTTGTGCAGGCGACTTAAGATATTGGCAGAATACATGGCATTAATTTGTAACGCGATATATGCAAATTGCAGTATATTAATGCAACGTATCTGATGTCCATCAGGCTATGCCAAAGCACATGCTTGTGGAAGAGAAAAATAGAGAAATAGAAAGGGGGAGAGAGAGAGAGAGAGAGAAAGAGTGGAGGGGCGCGAGAGGGGATGGGAGAAAAAGCATTCAGAATCGAAACAAGAATATAATAAAAGGACACAAAAGTGGGAAGGTGGCAATGGAATTGAATAGGCATGCGTGTGGTTAGTAACCATGTGTGACAGGGGACGGCTGTCCTCGCACCCTGGAATAACTATAATTGCAGTCTTGTCCAAAGCTCACACTACCGTGAACAATATGCAAACGTTCAATATTAATATTCACATCTGGTCAATGAATTACTCAGTGGAACGTGGGTTACGCTTAATTACACTAGAAACGTTTTACGCAAGTGTTATTTATTGGTGTATAAATCTTCTGTCAAGTGGCGCAGGCCAGTGAGATTATGTTCGGCTTTTCAGTCAAAAAAATCTTGAACATTCGATCTGTCAGTTTACGGGATGAAAGTTTATCACTCAAAAATTAAAGTAACCATAGCTGATGATTTGTTTAAAAAATCAAAAACTACAGTCCTAATCCTATCGCTGATATACAAGTTATTGATAAAAGCGATTGATAATGAAACCGATAATAGTTCAATTTTTCTGAAAGAAGGATTATTTGGAATTTTTTATTCGTGTTTAAAATTTTATTTTTTAATTTTCTTTAACACCGCGCAAGCAGTATCATAGTGTTTAAATCTTGAACATACAGCTACTAAATATTTGTAGTAAAATTTACGTATTGACTTTATATAATTTAATATTTTTATCATTCTGTTTCCCTCTAAGTCCCCACATTTCATAATATTAATCATTCAATTGGACAGACATTTTTCACCTACCTGCAATTTTATTTTATAGTACTTTAATAGTATTTATCACAAGCATACCCTGTGTAATACTTAAGGGGAGTTAAATTTTTTATGACTTCGATTTTGCTATTTCAAATTAAAATCCAAACTTTTCTATTAACCGATACGTCCATTTTTTTCGATAGTGTCGTACAAAGATTTTTGTAGTAGAAGACTGTCAATTAAAAATATATTCTTAACTATTATAAGTGTGATGTTGGAACAAGGGTTATGGAATTCCTACTAGGCACTCAGCCTGAACACTTCCATACAGTGCGTGGACGTGCACGCGCGTATCTTCGCATATACAAATGTCAAACTCACACATGTCCCTAAAGGCATCAGAGCGTGGTTCCATCTTCCCTACGGAACTCTGTTACTGGTTATCATTACGGCGATCACCTAATATATGAGATTACGCAAAGGGACTTTATGTCTTAGATTTGAAATAGTATATTGATTTTAATAAGTTTGAATCGCAATCTAGATTAAATAAAAATTTTACCTCGGTAAATCAACGCTTCGTTTATAAAAGATAAATTATCTGATTACTAAATAGTTTGAAATATTTATAATCGACATAGACATATTTAAAAATGCTTTATTGTCCATTTGAGGCGTTTTGTTTTTTTTTTTTTTTGAAAATAATAAATTTAACGAATCATTTGTGTATTAGGTAAAATTTTCTTTAAAAAATTATGCGCATGTACAGAAGCAAATGCATTTTGCTGTGTTATTCAATGCACTTCTTCGAATGAATTAATGTAATATGGGGTCAGTGCTTCTTTTATTTATTGTGGGAATAAATTGCGTATTGCATGAAACACTGAAGAAGAGAAATTGCAAAGCAATTATGAAACATGGCATAGGTTATGTCGAGGCTTTACCCTATTGTTCGGCAAATGCGAACCCATGGAATCTGATGGGGACACTCGATAGTCATCACGAGTACGTGTGCGATTCAACTTGGGTTTATTCAGTTCAGGGAAAAATTAGTTCAGTCAGTGCGCGTCCAGGCAACAAGTCATTTAGTCAAATTCAGAGCGCTTATTCCGATAATACCGCTATTCCACGTACAATCTAATCACAATACAGTTTACATATACTATAAATTATTGACAACTAATGATTTGATGGTGCACAAATTAATTCAAGAAATTTTTTCAAGCATACTTAATAAATTAATATTTCAATAGAAAAAAATGAATTTCCTAGCGGTATGTACAACTTGTTCATGAGTTAATTTCGTGTATTATTTATATTAAGAATAACACAGATTGATTATTTTTAATCTAATTTTTTTCGTAAATTTTTTAATGACTTAGTGTTCGAAACTACGTAAACCGATGAAACGGACTTGATTTTATAGCAACCGTGAAAATAAATGTTGGGAATTGTATTTCTAGTACGTCTAGTAAATAAATATCTGCCAATTATATAAAAATATATTGATCCGCTAAAAACGTACATCTTTTTTTTTCAGCACTTCGATACAAGTGAAATGACCACTTGATTGTGTCGCCAGAATCTACCATTCAAAATGAAAAGAATTCATGACACGTTCAGTATGGTTCAAGCTATCACCGTTCTTACGATTCTAAAGATGCTCGCCAACGGTAAGTTTATTAATTAGTTGTAATAAAATCTTTATAATATTTATCATTAAACTTGGCATATCAGAGTGCAATGCTTTCAGGATCAAAGTGTGAACTTTTTCAAAGTACCTACTACTTCTACTCGTACATATAAACGTCCTGAACAATTATAGCGTAAAAATTCAATGTGTAAATTATATCTTAGAGAATTACTTGATATTCAAAATATACTTCATTTGTACTAAACATTAGCGCTCTACTTTCAAATTCAAAAGATATCTCAAGTCTACTACAGTACTACTGGCGCTTAGCGAATACAGTAAGTAGTAGAAAACGTTTAAGTCAGACTGTAGTGTAACCTGCTATTCCAACAATAGAATATACTTGTCAAGATAATAATACAATGATAATGATTAACGCAAGTATCAGTATGATTTCATGACTAAAATAACTATGTATAAATTTCATATATATATTTTTCATAGCCATTCGCTTTTCGAATGCGAATGCTTTATTAAGATCTAAACGAATGCATTTTACAATATCGCGAGTATTATTTCACCGATGTCATCGTGCAACTACTTTTAAGAATTTCAATACACATTAACACTAAACGTACCATCGAGCGGTCACTTGACCGTTTTAAAGCCAAAAATACGTTTATAAAAAATTGTCGGAAACGCATATATCCGTAACATATGCGAATAGAATTCTGCGGAGGTTAAAAGTTTTCCCAGAATTCACGAATGCCATTCGATTTTTGTTCGTAGCATTCGAGCATAAAAAAAGAAAGTGAAAACCATACAGAATAGAATCCTAGGTTTAACTTTTGGGAATATATCACCCAACTATTATACCGAACAATGGCACGCATGAATCAACCTCATGAAAATGTGATGACGCAATTTCCGGTTTCCTGTAGCCGCTTCACTATCTCAAAATCCAAGCTGCCAATGCCAGGCAGAAAATAAACCAACAACGTTCATAAACCTTCATCCTCCATAAATATTCCTGTCAAAATAAAAATATGTTAATTCGCAATTATTTTTCATAGACTTACAATTTCTTTTGGCACACAATTTATTCACATTTTAAAGTCAAAAATATTTATACCGATACTAACGATGACGATAATAAAAAAAATCGGTGGTTATGTGTGCAAAAAAATTTCGCGAATAATTAAACTACCTGTGGCCCAACATGTGGATGTAAATCAAAGGATGTCACGAGATTGCGAAATTGCGTGATTCAGCGTATCTGTCTCTCCGTGTACAATTGATAGTCGTGATTTACGAGCCAGATGAAATCAAAAAACGTTTTATGCTGAACTTCGATTCATATCCGACTGAAAGGAAGTAGCCTCGATTTAATGAAAACGATAAAGTCATACAAAGTTTTACGAAAATAATTTATCTAATTCTTTTTCAGCCCAGACGACATGTAATGGCGGATCGGGTCGAGTTGTCTACGAGAGATTACCAGATCAACAACTTCAAGGTTTCGACGATGACGTAGTAAGTGTAGAATATTTTTTAAATAAATTCATACTTGTATTGAATGCATGCAAAATAAATATTTGCCTTTATAAATATATATATATATATATATATGCACTGAATACTTTTTATCCAAGTTGTATTTCGATCTTGTATATTTATCCAGGTGAGGGATTCAGCGCCGCCATTCAGAGTACTAGAGAAATGCCAAGAGCTTTGTTTGAGGGACAGAACTGCAACGAATAATCTCGTGAGAGCTTGCACGAGCTTCGATTTTCAACCTGGAAGTAGAATAGCGTCGTTCAGTGGTGCTGCCGAGTATGAGGAGAGCACGTGTTATCTGACGAGAGAGCAAGCTCAGCCGGAAGGCATTGGGAATCTGATGCTAGTACCCAATAGCGTCCACTTCACTGAAGTCTGTCTCACGTGTAAGTATTTTCACGTTACTTGCTGAACGAATAGCATTGTTAAAATAAACAGTCCACGTATCCTATACATATATGTAATATATAATACGCTATTTTTATGACCCATTAAACGTTATGCTATCGCAACGAATATATTTAAAAAAATGAACAATACATTTACTAATATAATGAATTATTTGTGTCAATAGCAAATCGTATAGAGAGAGACTGTCCGAACCGTCGATATGTATTTGAAAGGCATCCACGAAAAAAATTGAAATTACCATTAACCGATCTCAAGGAAGTCAGTGCAGCTAACAGGACGGATTGCGAAGATAGGTATGATATGAAATTATTATTTTGAATGGGAATAGTATGATATTAGAAAGTAATGAAATCTATAGTTTCTCATATAAATTGATGTTATTTTGCTTATTTGTTCTTATCTTTGTAAATTAATACAGGTGTCTGAACGAGTTTAGTTTTGTTTGTCGCTCCGCGACATACGATGCAGCATTGAGAAGTTGTTCTCTGAGTCGTTTCACGAGAAGAACTCATCCGGAACTTTTGGAGGACAATCCGAATTCCGATTACTTGGAAAATACTTGTTTAAACGGTATGGCTATAGTGCATCAATCGTATAAGTTATTAATATAAAATATTATATTTTTCCCGTTTCGTGATTACGCATTGTGATCACATATACATATATAGTATTTGCAAAAAAAATATTTAAAACATGAATTTCTAATTTTTAAAAATACTAAATCGAAAGTATTATTCGTGTATCGTATCGCGCATCAAATATCTAAAAATTTGCTTCAGTGCACGTGCGAATAAAAAATCCAGCAGAAAAGGCCGTCCAGCAAAACTGGTGGCGTTGACAGTGAATGCACGTGCACTATGGAATACATACCTAAATGTTGGTTTTGCTTACGTACGCGCATAGCCAATAGATTAGGTGATTTGTGTCGTAGAATCTGAAGTAAAAGGAATTTTTTGCTATAAACAAGCCTATAATTCCAGCGGAACGCCGATGCGATGGTTTAGCAGTTTTTATCAAAGAAGAGAACAAGCGACTTCGTGGTCCATTCGAGGTTGACATTTACACGAATCTGACGCTCGAAGAATGTCAGGCGCTTTGCCTACGAGCAGAAAAGTATTTTTGCCGGAGCGTAGAATACGACGAGCAAACGAGACAGTGCGTAATCTCAGAAGAGGATTCAGTTTCACAAAAGGACGATATCGGCATCAGCAGCAGCCCAAGCTACCATTTCTACGATTTGGTTTGTCTAGACAATCGTAAGTTTTTCTAAAACACTAAACACTCACTGAAAGTTTAGTAGACAAAATCATGAGTCAGCCGAACAAGACTTATTCAGGACTATTGAACCGCCTGAAGATGTTTCTACCATGGGAATTAGTAGAAATCGACTGGACGATCTTGATATGTTTAAATAGTCCTGAACAATCGCTTTTACATTTACTACAAATGATAAAATCAATTTCGTATGCATTTGTTTGGAAAAATCTTCTACGTCAAACAAGCACATTCGAAAATCTTAATTTACGACCAGGAATAAATATTTACGTTAAATTTCGCAGAGAAGGTCATTTGAAACCAAATCTTATCTCATACAGTGACTTAAAAACAGCCATAAGTTTCATAAAGGTGGAAGAGTCTAATGAAAAAAAAATGCTTCTTTATAATTCTCGCGGGTGCTATTGAGTCCCGGAAATTACTTATTCCTGGTCAATAGCTAGCGATGGATGACCCATGTCATCACTAACGTAATGTAGATCCGTCCGCCGTAGCACGAGGATCCGAATATCCAGACAACAGCGTGACCTCTCACCTCTTCGCCCCCGGACGTCGACCGGATACGGCCTTCCAACGCTACCGAAACTCACGTCTCAGCGGCGAGTTTCCTTCTGAAATAACCGGACGAAGCCTCAGCGAATGCCTCGACGAATGTCTCAGGCAAACGAGCTTCCAATGCAGAAGCGCCGTTTATTCTGAACACTTTCATACTTGCCGTCTCAGTCGATACAATCAACGCGATGGACACAGAATTATCTATGACGCGGACTATGACTACTACGAGAACTTAATGCGTAAGTTTTTTTTTTTTCTTCCCATTTCACACATTTTTCTTCCCTCGCGACGTCTCGATGACCTGAATTAAAATTCATAATCACTTCTGCTCGCGTTTTAATATACAATGCGTCACTTACGACTATACATAATACTTTTATTCCGTGAATTGATAAATATTCTCATAATATATTTTTCGAAATTTTTCTAGTAATGAACTTTAAAAACAAAAAGTCACACGGCAAGGTCAATATACGGAGACTGATATAATCAGCATCCCATTGTCATTCAATAACATGCTAATTGTTGAGACAAAAACGCATTCATTTCACAGCACTGTGGTTTTTGTCTTGCGCAGCAGTGCGTGCAGAGCATTATTCAAGTGCAAGCACTCGGAGCGTGGTTCACGCAATGACTCTATCACGATATTCTACGCATATGTAATTTTGAATATATGATTCTAGATCAATACCTTGACGGAGACGGATCTATGCTGAGACCCGACCCTCTTGGCCAAGGTACCAATGTAGGCAGACCATCGCTTGGTGGAGCAGGTAAGATCATTTAGCATTAAAAAAACGATGATCTACGTGAATGAAAAAATTTCTGTGATAATGAGAACTTTACCGAAATATCATTAGGTTACGTAATAATGATATCGAGGATTATGCGTGTTCAGGCTTAACAGTTACTCATTGATTGTTCTTGACGGATTGGATCATTACGATTCATTTAGAAAATACTCATTCTTAATTATAATAGATTTAAGAAACATCCGCTACGTTTTTTAATCGTGGCTTTGAAAAAGAAATTTTTAAAATAGAAATAATTTGAAAAATTACTGAGAAAATTAATTATGTCTTTAATTAATAGGATATCCTGACTACGATAAAGGCTATCCTGGCGATAAAGGTGATCGTTATCCCGATCACTACCCGATCCCAGGTGATAGATATCCTGATGACAGATACCCTGGTGGTGGTCAATACCCAATCGGAGGTGACCGTTATCCAAGTGGTCCTGATCGGTATCCAGTCGGTGACCGTTATCCTATTCATGGAGATCCATATCCACCTAGGGGAGATCGATATCCAATCGGCAGCAATAGATACCCCATTGGCGGAGGATCCATTGGGGATAGATACCCAATCGAAGGAAGTCGCTATCCTAGCGGTCCAGGACCTATAGATAGATATCCAATTGGTCCAGATCGTTACCCTACCACTTTGGATCGTTATCCTCATCCGGAAGACCATGTTGATCGCTACCCCATAGGACCGGGAGGGGGTAGACCGCCGCTCGATCGTTATCCCGTGAGCGACAGATTCCCAGACAGAGATCCTTATCCCACGCGAGACCGGTAAGTCTTGTCGAAGCAAACGACAACTAGCATTTCTTTAAGTCGTGTAAATTAAAATTAAAAAAATATTTTTTTCATCTTTAGATATCCAGGCCTACCAGGAAATGGCTTATATCCAGGCGAATATGACGACGATATTCGCGGAACGAAAGGATACGCCGAGCGACCACTTTATGGTGGTTTCCCGTACGGCCATGCTCGACCCATTAGTGACTACGACGGTGGCTATGGTAATAGCATAGGTGGTATCAGTGGCGGCGGTTACATTGGCGAGGGAGGAATTTATCATTCTCGTCCATTTGGAAATAATGGTGGACCAATTATTGGTCGGCCGCCGCTTCTTTCCCGTTGCGACGAACAAGATAATTTTCGACAAGTGGGTGCGCGAACGAGAGTCCGGAAACCTTTTGTAAGGAGGTACACGACGGCTTCGTCTTTGGCACAGTGCGAAAGGGAATGTGCAGACGCCCGAGACTTTGTCTGCCGATCGTTCAACTACAGACCGTACGCAGCGCCCTATGGGGCGGAACGTGACAATTGTGAATTAAGCGACCGAGATTCCAGAGACATGGACATGGGAAATCCTGTGTATTATGACAGTGGATCTGATTATGATTTTTACGAGAGGAACAATGGTAGACAGGGTGTCGATGGCGAATGTCTTGATGGTGAGTATATTGCGAGAAGGATAGATTAAGACTTTTTTTGTTTATTTTATGAACACGCACTTGCATGAAATTTTAAAGTCAGATACACGGAAGACATACGTATAATAATCTCGTTTTTTCAGCTAATTCAAGAAAATATTTGCTATGCCGTCTTTCGCTTATGACGAGAAAGATTTGTTACCTTTATTAGGGTTTCGTGAAAAAGAGAAGTTGCTTGTGGAAACACGTCTTATGATATAAAATGTGTATTTTGTGTACAAGGATTTTCTTAAAATTATAAAGTGAAACTAAACTAAGCTTTAGACTTCGTTGTTGCGTGAAACATAAAGAAAGTCAATTTGGAAAAAGAATTAGAATAAATCACAAACAAATAAAGTATATTACTGTCTAAAAGCTGTTTCTTACCCAGATCGGACGTTCAAAAAAACCTATGCGCTACACTTTGATAGAATTTGTAAAATATACAGATTCGCATCGATAACGAAGTTATACAAATAATGGACTGTACCTGTTTTACACGGTCAATGTAATTAATCATACTTTTTGCACGTTGACCACCACGTCACACATAGATCGGTAACTGGTATGTGTCCGCAGGTGCGGGTCGCGAAGACCCGCGAATTTGCGGCCGGGAGGAAGACATACTTCATTTATGCTGGACAGTCAACGTATTTTTCTTTTTTTTTTAAATTATTGCAACTCGAAAATTCAAAGTGCAACTCTCTCGATTATGCTACAAATAAGCAAAGTATAGGTAGTTCTGTGCGTTTGGACAGTGACGTCACTGGACCCTCCCTACTCCGATTGGCTGACTTTACGTATGTTGTGTAGTCACGTCGCAACACCAGTTCCATTCTGAGGAGCCATCTTCTTACGAACCGAAAGGTAAATAAGTCCCCGCAAAGTGAAACTGATGTCGCTTTGAACGTTACGTCATTGGACCCTGCGCGATTTGACTAAAATACGATCGCTAGTCGCTATACCTTGTCTACTTGTATCCATAAATAGACGCGGTATAGCCACTGGCGGTCGTATTTTGGTCAAGATCGTTCAGGGACCAATGACGTCACTTTCAAAGCGCCATCAATTTTACTTTTAGGGGACTTATTTACGTTATGGTTCGTAAGGAGATGACCCCTGAAAATGGAACTGACCTTGCCGCATGACGACTCAACATACATAAAGTCAGTCAATCGGATCAAAGAGGGTCCAGTGGTCAGCCAATCAGAACATAGAGACAGTGATTGGACAGTGACGCCACTGTCCAAATGCGCAGAACCACTAGTGACTCTACCTGTCTATTTGTATCATGCTTGTATCATGCTCTCACCTAGTGGCAGATTAAATAAATAAGAAGGTGTCAAAGAGCACGAATCTTAATTTTCATTTTTTTGGTTATTTAACATATTTTGATTTAAAATTAAAATACAGTATATTTTCTATCTATCCATCGAGATCTATGTTCCGTATTGATGTGAAAAGTGTAATAAATATACACTGTAATTGCATGGTTAAACTGTTGCCTATTTCGAACCTATCAATATCATGTATGAACTGATTGAAAATTTCCAATCGAGAAAAAAATGATCCTGCGTCAGAAATATTGAAATATATTAATTTAATAATCAAATGACAATATCAACGATACTCGAAAAATTGTACATCCGTGAATAAAATTTTTCACCGACTGTTTTCTCTCTTTTCAGTGAGTCAAGTTTGCAACGAAGATGGCATGGAATTCACATTAAGAACTCCAGAAGGTTTTATCGGAAGAATTTACACTTACGGATATTATGATCGCTGTTTCTTCCGCGGAAATGGCGGTACGGTAAATGTACTACGCATAAGCGGAGCCCAAGGATATCCTGAATGCGGCACTCAGCGGGTATCCTAATACTTGATATTTAAAAACTTTTTTTCAATTATAACAATTACAAGCAGCTTATAAAAAAATATCTTAAATCACAGTACGGCGACACGATGACCAACATCGTAGTAGTCCAATTCTCGGATTACGTGCAAACTGGCAGAGACAAGAGATTCAATCTGACTTGTCTATTTCGAGGCCCAGGCGAAGCTGTCGTCACTTCCGGCTACATCGGTGCCGGGTACGCCAGGTCATACCCCGCTCTGTGTGTCTTTATGCACCAACTTCACTACTTCTATTTTCATCGTGATTTCGCTTGAACTTTTAATACCTGATAATTTATTATACACGCCGGAACGACGTACACGCTTGGATAACATATTTTTGGACCGGCACATACGTACATTTTATTTTTTCATTCTCACCAAGGTGTTGGTATTTTTCACATTATTTATAGGTTTACCTTTCCACGTTTTAATACTCTCATTAGATATAATAACATATTGAACTGCACCATTGCAAGAAATGGGTTTGTGGTGAATTATTGTTTCCGAATCTCTATGAATTTAGGAAAACTTGTACTTTTGCTTAGTTTTAATCGAACTGATCACGACCAGTGTTCGGTCACGTATGAATCATATAGGTACCTAATTGGACTTTTTTGAATTTCAGTAGATCGGGGTCACCCATCCCGATCGAATATCTCCCAGCCGAAAATACATTAAGTTCTCGGGTGCGTTTGCTGATCCTTTATCAAGGTCGACCCACAACAACCATAGCGGTTGGAGATCCACTGACCTTCAGATTGGAAGCTCAAGACGGGTAAATATTTATTAATTTTCTCATGTTTATCGCCTGCTGATAATAACTTTTGGCAATTTTATCATTTTTAGGTACAACTATGTAACGGACATATTTGCTACCAACGTCATAGCTAGAGATCCATATTCGGGACGAAGTGTTCAGCTTATAGACAGATATGGGTATGAAAAAATATTTTTTTTTTATAAAATCAAAACAGTCCCTTTAGATTAAACGTAATTCAAAATAATAATTTGAATTCATAATTGACCAAAATTCACTCTTTTTTAGTTGCCCAGTGGACAACTTTGTTTTTCCTGGGCTGGATCGTCTTCGAGAAGGCGACAGTCTCGAAGCTCGCTTCAACGCTTTCAAAATTCCGGAATCGAATTTCCTAGTATTCGAGGCAACAGTTCGCACTTGTCGAGATGGCTGTCAACCAGCTTACTGTTCGGGAAGTGCAGGAAGAAGCGAACCATCCTTTGGTAGGAGACGAAGGGACGTGAGCAACGATACTTTAATTGAATCTGACGAAGATGAGGCAAACATGACAATCTCGACGTCAACAATGAATACTACAAGCACCGATGAGGATGTTCAAAAAGAGGAAAAGGAAGAAGAAGAAGAAGAAGAGAACGAGGAGGAGCACGTTAGAGAAATGATAGAGGTAAATTATATGCCATTTGCAGTATAAAAAAATTTTTAAACTAACCTTACTTAATCATAATATTTTTTTAAAGTCTAGTCTCAATTAGAGTCGTTAAAATTGTTAGGTTATTATATTGCATCACGCAAGATTCTTTGTTACCTGATTCGTCCACTTCAATATGATAAATGAGGAGCTTTATCGAAAAAGGCGGCAGGCGCTGGAAATTCGGTAAAAGTATTGTCCAAACTATTTTTTGTTTTCCACATTTCGTACTTTGTATTTTCCACC
>JARQSV010000470.1:33965-45368 GCA_030142285.1 Calameuta idolon | reverse complement strand
CGAAGCTTTTCCTGTCGAATCTTTGTTCGATTTCAAATAGGAAGTAATTTGAGCATACGAAGGATCTCTGGTTAGTTACGGCTGTACAGAAAGATATGTGAAAGGATTGTGATAAGTTTTACGTTATAAAAGCTTTAGTGTATAAATACAGTAGACGGTGGTTAATGTCAACCAAATAATTTATTCACATACAGAAGAGTCACTTTCATACATTCTCGATCATATTTGCGTTGTCCTTAAGGAATAATATCCTGCGGCTAAGGAATCTGCTGGCAGAGGAATTATGGCTGCCTTCTTTTTGCCGGGAATTTTTGGATCTTAGAAATAAGATGAAATACTTCGAAACCGTGCTTATCGTTCTATCTGATAATTATCGGTGACAATCAATCAAACGATTTACATGTACACAGCATATGATATCCATTGGACATTTCAAAATAGAAAAATTTTCCAACCTCGATACTCGTTCTGGAAACATTACGGAGTAATTGGGAATGTCAGAGTTTCACGCAGGATAGAATCCTTCATTTTTCGCGTCTACGAGAAAACTCAACGAAGCAGTTTATGGACATGAATAAGTTTAGCTAGAAAGTATTGAACTTCCCGTTATGGCACAACGCACGCGTTTTCATGCGGACAAAATTTGGGCATCTATTCGCTCATTGGAATTCGCATTAATGACGCGACCTTATTTTTGGCAATTATAACGCAAAGTTCAACACACAGCTGTAGATCCATCGATCGATGGATCATCTTCGAAGCACGGAAAGAAATGAATTTACAAAATAAAAAAAAAAAACAAAAGATACAGTCGATACAATTTAATTCACTTGCACGTGAACTCAAAGCTTTTACTTTGCAGAATTCGTCGTTTAATTTAATAGAATAAATCTTGAAATTTGGTTTCCTAACGATTATCCGATTTATGAAATGATAATAATCGGAAATATAATCAATTAATCGATAATAATAAATATACAATATATTAATGTATCGTTAAATATCTTTAATGTCCTTTGTTTTTTTTCTTTGTTTTTTTTTAAGTAAACCGACGACGAACGGACGACTGGCGGTTTACGAGCACCAGAAAAGTTCAAAAATCTTGGCGTGCAAAGGATACAAAGCTCCACGTAAAAGATTCGCATACTTTTAGCAAAAACATTTCACAAATATACTCGTAATTGTCAGCCAAAATTGCGTGAATAATAATTATGGGCTTTTACAATTAGCGAAAGTGCCGGAGCTGCCTGTCGAGCGTTCGCCGTGAAATGCACGTTTTAGTGACTGACTGAGATATGGGTTGCTGGGTCTTCCTCTTCAAAATGACCTTTCACATGTTTTTCGATTATCGCCCTGTTTGCATGTGAATGTCTTCGATTATTGATCTCATTTCACGACACGTTATTTCGAGAAATTGGTATTTCGTGAGACATCGGAACTTCTTTTTTCATTTTCATTAAATTTAATACTGTAGAAGAAATCTTAGATGTCGCCAAATTTATAGATATTTTTCGTTAATCTTCGTGTTATAATTATTTGTGTTTAACTAAAAATACACGGGATGATTTTATGGCTTTGCCGTTTGATGAAACGGTATTAAAAAAATCTATAGTCAAACTACGACAGATAAAAGTAAGGCTAAGGGGACTTTTTCTTCATTGAAACTTATAATAAATTGGCCCCCAGATACAAATTTCTGTCGTAGAAACACTGTAGATTATGACACAAATTTGGTCCAGCCGTAAATTATTAAGCTTCTGATATTTTATTCAATGTCAAATGTTATACGTAGAATCAATCGACTGAGTTCGATTGTTTTGTAAAACATACTTGGCGACTTGACATTTATCTCTGACGTCATTCGATTCACTTTGATCTCTCGTCTCCATTGTCTAAACTCGGATCGGTTCTCATTTTGTGAAAAACATTCACGAAGATCAGAAAACGTAAAGATGAATTTCCAATTTCTATCAATAATCGAGCGCATGATTTTTTTACGCGTGTATCTTCATTCGAATCAATTCATGTTTTCATTTTGCATGTACCTTCCATGAAATGGAAGCATCTAATCTGATCTACGGATATACAGTGGTCCAGGACAGTACGTTGCAAAAATACCGCAATTTCAACTCCTCGACAATACTAATCCATTCTTCTCTTTTCTGCTTTGTATTTTTTTTCACGAATCACCATAAATAATATTTTGTAGGTACGTCTTCCATTTCTCTTTTTTTTTTTTCAAAAAGTTCTAAATTTGCTGTTTCTCGTAGTACCGAACGAATTATCGCTTAATACGATGCCAAATGCTAATTAAACGGATAGCGAAGTGTGTTGACCTTTCAACCCTTTTCCGTATCTCACCACTCACTAACCTTTGCTGTTTAATACTCTAGCTAACCCTCCCTCACCCCTTTGCAACAACCACCCGTCCCGCCGCTATTACCCCCCGAGAATCACTCGCTATAGCACATCCACCCTCTGTTCGGTTCCTCGTGCTTCAAGCGATTATGTACAAATATACGCGTTTTTCTATATAAAAAAGAAATGAAAAACGGGGACTAAAAATCTAGGACGTCTACGGCCCTGAACCGAAGAACAAGTCGAATTGTTATTATTATCGTCACTTATTATCAACGTTGTCATTATCCGCGTCACCACGTTCGTTTCCAGTCGCATTTATATTCTTCTCTCGGGTAAGACGCACAAATTTTATTTCATGAATTACCTCAAATTTACGAATTAGCACGTGTTGAGTCGTTCAATTTTTCGAAATGGTCGCGATCGTTATTGGTTGGAGTTTTTTTTTTATTTACTCTTTAAGTACTACTATCTTTTAAGCTCGCCCTTAACTACCGCAGAGCTTGAGGGCGAGAATTTAACAATTGTGATATTCATGGGTTAAGATACATTATCAACCGGCCACGTCACAACGTTTCTGATAAGAAAAAGATCGAGTGCTTTGAATAAATAAACAATCTCGTTCATCCATCTGATTTATCGATCGATACGAAACTGACCAATACTTGGTACAGCTTAGATACTCGTAATTCTACGTTTAAGCTACAGTATCAAAAAAGTATAGTAAATGAAAAAAAAAAAATGGAGAGAAGAGAAAATGGTATAATCCAAAATGTATATGCTCAACAATGACAGCCGTATGTTTTTTGTATTAAAAAAAAAATAAAAAAAAAACGCGAAGTATCGTTCATTACTGTTCCCAATTTGCATATAAGATTCAGTCGATTTGGGGGGTCACTAACTTAATAGGAAATTAATTAAAAAAATCATCGTCATCGAACGGATCGCTTTCCCTGACGAATATGTTAACGGACTCAGATTTCTTGATGTAATGGTCGGTCTTCATCTTCCCGCTGGCGCCTTTCATCTGCCGTGAATTCTTGAGCGGCAAGGTGGTAGCTTTTTCCGGGACATTGTCTTCGAGCTCGGATTTGAAGGTGAAGGCATCGTCGTCAAAGCGAGGATCACCGTTAAAAAAAGAGTCCCTAGCGCTATGCTCCGATACAAGACTGTCGGTCGAAGGCGGATCTTTGTTGGTGTGGACGCAGCTTTCTTCAGGAATCGTTTTCGAGTCAGAACTGATCTTTTGTCTTTCCAAAGGTTCGTTCGATAAACTAGGTGTAGGTGTAAGATCATCTTCGAAATATCCGGACTTCTTGTGCATTTTAGTTCTCGGTACGTCTTTACCACTACGGGGACTCAGAGCCGACGGTTCCGAAGGTTTGATGTCCTGATCAATTGGAAGTCTTGTTTCAGCCGAGAACGGATCGGGATCGGGCTCGACGTGCTCGAGACTCTGTGAAAAATCATCTTCGAAAGGCGAGCTCTGGGACTTCACTTGGGTTCTACGTTTGTGTCTGTTCATCCTGCGATGATGAAGATTTTCATTCTTAAGTTCGGGCCCCTCCAACCAGTAAGACCTTTCCGGACAGGTGTCGTATTCTTGATCGCTACCCCAATAACTTTCCCGACTCCTGGACCTGTGTGGACGATGATATGGATCAGAATCGTTATCGCTACATTCGGATCTGGAAACGCCATAGATTGACCTAGGATCAGCATAGATGGGTTCAAGGTTACGTGCATCGGTTGCGCTGTTGGGCCTCTTCGGCCAGTGCCTCTTTCTCGAAAGGTACCTGGGGGATTCGTCAACGTGCTCGGCTCCGTAATCTTCCTCGAGCCATCCGGCAGGATAATCGTGAGGTCTGTCCCTGCCATCCCGACAGCAATGAGTATCATGCTTTCGATAAGGTTCCCGTGGAGGGTATGGTGGATAATCAGTTTCAGGACCTCTTCTACCCCAAAACCTTCCATCTTCCTCCCATCTTCTTCTTTCATATTCACGTCTGGAGCATCGCTCCTCATCGTCATAACCCATACTCTCCTGACTGCTGAATCTATCCCGATCACGCTCCCGATCTCGTTCCCTATCCCGGTCCCGGTCTTCATCGTTCCAGAGCATCATTCTTCTCTTACCACGCTCCTCTTCGTAGGATGGATGATCATGAGACCAGAATGTATCACGTTCGCCGTTCCAAGTTCGCTGCTTGGGTCTACACTTCCAATGAGTCTTGTAGTCCTCTTCGTGTTCTTTGTAAGGGACCGTCCTGTGAAGATAGCGTCTATGTTGCTGCTGAAGTTGCTGCTGTTGCGACAATGGTTGCTGCTGCAGCTCCTCTTCCCATCTTCCATCTTCGTACCAGGGTGAAGGATCGCGCGATGTCCTATGACTCGCAGATTTAGACCAAGGTGCTCCTCTTGATTTTCTACCCTCTCGGGTTCTATTTCGACAATCCCTCTCCTTATCTGTCATACACGAGTTAACCTCATAGTAAGATCTTTCATCGTAACTATATTCGTATCGTGGACCTTTGCTACTCCAGGATCCATCGTCCCGAAACCTTCCGTTACTCTCCTCACTTTCTTCTTCGTCTTTGCATTCGTTATCGCTATCGCCCGAGTGTCGATGAACGTTACCCTTAAATGACGAACCCTTATGAAACTCCTTGCCATCTGGAGACCACGGTGACGTACCTCCGATAGAACCGGGTCCTTCTCCAAAGGATTTGTCCGAGTGAAAAACGTTCGATTCGAATTTCGCCCAGTTTGCTTCATCCTTCGAAGGATCCTTCTCGCTCTTTGTGTCAGGAAAAGGTGAGAAAACATCCTCGAATCCTGATGAGCTGATCTTGCTTTCTTTGCTGCTACGTTGGGTGCCACTATTGAGCATCTTAATTTCCTCAAAAATATCCATCGCGACCACTTTCAGGTCTTCTTCTTGCTTCGTAGGCGATTTCTTCGGACTGGGAGGTGCAGGCAGTGGGCTTGAGAAAAGACTCATGAGATCTATTTCGGCCAGGGTCTTTGAAGCAGGTTGACCGGAAGGACTAGAATTTCTTCGTTCCGCATTGTCCTCAGTGTTATTTATTGCCTGTTCCGACTCTTCTATGATCTCCCGCAACGCGGCGTATCTATCGCTAGAAGTCGAGTTCGACGATTTTAATTCGGTTTTTTCTGTCGAGACTCCATTAGTCTCTTCTAGTTTCTCTGTCGCCTCTTCGTCATTATCCTTGTTCGAAGAAATATATTTTTCAGGCTCATTGCTTACTAAAGTCTCTGTTATTTTCTCCTCGTTATTTTCTTTAAGATTATCCTCATTTTCACACTCTAAAACTATATCCGATATAACGGAATCCCTCGCGGTCAGACCCGCTTGGTCCTTCAAACTCTTTTCATCGCCTTCGTCTTCTTTGGACTCTTGCGTATCCGCTTTTTCTTCCTCGTTTTCAACTTTCATCTCACAAGACTCTTTAAACGAATCCTCAAATTTATCTTTGGACCGAGTCTTGAGACCATCCTCGGCTAATGGCGGTAATTTTACAGTCAAATTAGCCAAGGACGCTATTGTCTCTACAGAGTTCTCGCCTTGAATCTCTTTTTCAGGAGATCTAGATCGCAGCGAAATCTCTTCTTCCTCAGGAACCTTTACCTTGACTTCCTCTTCTTCCGCATTACGATCCTCACTCTCCTCTTCCTTCCGGGCCTTCTGATTCTGCTGCTCTAACTCCAATAATTCTCTGAACACAGCGTACTTATCGTATGTAGACGAATTGTCCTGGTCCTTCATCTCCTGATCGAAATTTGCTTTGAAAAGATGCTCGCTAGAGATAAAAGAAGTCTCCACTACCTTTGTACTCTGTTGCGATTTAGTGGGAGGTGGCAGCGATTGGGACTCTAGACTCTTATCACTGTTCGTTTTTTCTTCGGGATTTAAATCTTTATTCGATAACGTAGCTAGGCACTCAGTCAATTGCTGAAGAGTCAGACTAGTCAATTCATTAACAGTCATATTAAGACTACTAGCAAGTTCAGCCAGATTTGACGAAGTCAATTGACTAAGAGTAATGTCCAGAGAAGGCTTAGGACTTCTTTTAACGTCCGTCGAGGTCCTGCTCGAATAGCTGCTCTGAAAAATTGAAGACAGTGTAGTCGGAGTCATCGATTCAAAGGAATCGTCAAATTTGGAGCTAGGAAAGGTTGCAACGAGTTCTGATCTTTTTGGTAGCTGTGGCGGCGGTGGACTGAAGTCATCGTCGAATCGATTCCTCAAGTCTCTAGATGGACTCTTATTCCGTTCCTTACGCGTTGGCGAAGGTGAAGTCTCCTCTCGCTCAAGGAAGTCGTAATGGAAGTGACCCTCGGTGTACGGGGGTCGCGGTGGTGGCTTAATCGCGGATCTGGCAGTTGATTTCTTTGGCGGAAGTGGTGGTGGATTTATGAGAATACTTCCAACTCCTCTAGGAGGCGGTTCGGGCACTATCTCCAGTTCGGCACTCGAACTGGATAATCTCGAGTTAGCTTCGGATGAACAGGATCTTAAAGGAGATGCCGGAGAATCACTGGTGGCAGAAAAATCAACGGGAAAAGGTTTATCCAAAGACTGTGCTCTACTTCCAGCCAGATCGATATCGAACTCCTTTTTTCGTACAGATTGCAAATATTTCTTAGGGCTCGGTAGCCTGACTAGCGTTTGGATTGGCTCCGCTGATTCTTTCTCCATTTTATTCATGACAGAAATAGTTGCTGCTGTGTTAGGTATTGGGTAAGTTATCGGTACACTCTTAGGCGTGGATACTTCCTCAGGGGGTAAGGACACGGATAAAGGCTGATGATGTATGGTCGGGCGCGGCTGACTAAAAGACTCTTTCTTAGGCTTCGGTGACTCAGTCTTCTGCAGATGCACTTCGCTCTCGTCGAATTTATCGAAATCTGCGAAATTGCTATCTTCAAAATTTTCGGTATTCTTACTCGAGAACACGCTACTTTGGACCTTTACGGGTTCAATTGGTTCCGTGGTGACATTGAAATTCGTCGGGAAGGTATCGCCGGAACTGGTTGTTACCAAATCCTTCAGAACCTTTTTCGGGGGATTTTTAAGATGTTGAAAAAAGTCCTTCTTGTCCACGTATGGTTTTATCAATCCAGTACCCAGAGGATCCAATTCCGTAAAAACATCAATCTGCGGACTTTTTCGAAGATTTGGCGTGGTACTCGAGGATTCCTGCAACGAAAATATACAACACCGCTCCTAAGATTGACGTGGCTTGAATTACGGTTAAGGAAAAGTCATTACGTGAAATTAATAATTTCAAAATATATCTAAATAATATATCGTTTCTAATCTTACGTTTTCCTTATCGTTCTCAGCAGTGGAATTCTTCGTCAAGCTAGACAATTCACCTTCGTTGAAAAGATTCTCCGTTTCCTTATCAAACCAGTGAATCGAACCTTGAGGTGGACCCTGAGGAGGTGGCGTCTTGCTAGCCAAGATAGTAGCTGGACTAGAGCTGGAGGACGTTACCGGAACTGTCTGTTGCCGCTCAAGATGACCCCTTTTCGCGGAAGATGGTGGTGGAGGCAGTATTGGCTGAACAGTTTCCTTTACCTGTAAATAAACGGAAATACTCAAAAAAATTACAAAAGTTTTAAAATTCATATTTTTTTTTTTTTGCGAACGATTTCTTCGTTTACCGTAGCTCGATCATCTCTTTCTAAATTAGTTTCTTTGTAAACTGAATACCAACTCTTTTATATTTCGAGAAAACGAATATTTGTACAAATATTTTCGGTTTAGCAATTGAATATGGAAACAAGAATTTTTCAAAACAGTATCTATACCAACGACGAAACAAGATTGAGACAGTGATAAAAATCGTGAAAATTCATTTTATAATAAAAATTGTATTATTAACTGTACCTTCATATTGGCAAAGGAATCTCCAAAAGGATCCGTCTCGAAAGGATCTTCGGATGACGGTCTTGGATTATCAGGAGTTATCTTATCCATCTGATGAATCCCCTGCTGTAACGAGTTCAGTTCGAACTGCAGATCCAAAAGATCGGCTATCACGCCACTCTGCGTCTCTTGCTTTCTCTCGACGGGTTTATCGATCTCGGAATTTAAAGTTCGATTCCGATGAAGCGAAGTCTCGCTACCCGCCGCACCCTGTGCAACAATCAGTGTAAGCCTTTTTTTTTCGAACTCTTTATTTCTCGCTTTCGTGCAGTTTTCGAACGACACTGTAATAAAGTCGTGCGACGAACAGTTGATTCGAAAAATCGAAAGTTGAACAACGTAGCTGAAGATCAGCCAGTATTGCGTCACAGAGAATCGCACGCAACAGTCCAAAGAAGAAAACACGAAATGAGATTTTTCGAAAATCCCGGCGAAGAAATAAGTTGGACAAAAATTTCGAGGAAATAAGAGTCGCAGAGTCGACGTTGAACATAATAATTTACTGAAAAACAGAAAATACAGGGACGAGAGAGACAGAAACAATTAATGGTGGAACAACAATTCTGAAGGATTTACTGTGTTCAATACTAAATAAAATATTAATGGCAAATGCAAAACCAAATAAAAAAAAAAATACTTTTATACACGATGGGTATTTAGTCATGTGTACAATACAATATATTTTTGGTCGCCGGGACACGAAACGAAAGAAAACACGAGAATAAAAAGTCTGGCTTGAGACCGCATGGACCAGATTGTGTTACACATTTTCAAAAAAAAAAAATTTAATTTACTTCACTGCATTATTTCCATTTCCAAAAAAAAATTTCCCTATTTCAACAAAAATTTCAATTTCGTCGCTTCAGCACATCTTCCACACAATTTTCACAAAGATTTGTGTGCATCACAAAACACAGACACACATATATATCTATATACCCCATTTTTTAAATCAACATGTTCCATGCGGTCCTGCCTAAAATTCGCAAATGCTAATGTTTGAGCACATAAAACATGAACTTACTAAAGTTATTAACCAGAAAATTAATGTTCTAAATTTATAGTTACGTCTATTTTCTGAACAGATGAATAATACGTACACTTTGCCCATGACATACAACATTTATATTACCGGTATAATGTCATATGATATTCATAGATAGAGATCCTCAAACTTATGAAGCGTACGGTAAAATTTTCAAAAAATTGATCACACACATTTTGCAAACTATTTTGACTTGCACATTAAACACCCTAACTAACTTACTTGATTCAAGTAACTGAATCGAGCAAACACATGATTAAGCCAACCGAATTAATCTACATGATTACGCGCGTATGTTACCAAAGCGTAATTACACAAATGACGCAAAACGCATTTATCTATTCCTCTTAGCCGACAAAGAAGACTCGGTCTCTCATTTTTTAATTAAAATTAATAAAATTAAAAAATCTACCCAAATGCTTCACTTTCTCGCCTTTCAATATATATATATCTCCCTTTTAATTAGCATGCTGGATTTCTTAGTTTCAATTCCGGCCGCCGTGTCAACTGTGAGCTTGATTTCCCGAAGCGGCCTTAACCACTTCCCGTCAAATGTTTACAAGAAAAACTACGTTTACAGATCGTGGTTTACATACATGAAGCTGTATGCACTTATCATTCACACATACAACTCCCTCGATTTCGTGTGCGTTACAATCATCATATGCATGTGTTATCTTGTGCGCAATCACATATGCATATTTAGTGATTTAACAATTTGCTATAATTAGAGTGCTTTTATCAGCAAAAAATAACGGTTCGCAGTTTATGAGAAAATTTGTACCGGTTAGTTACTCTTCCGATTACTAATTCAATATGAGAGTAACGCAGCAGAGGATATAATATGGTCGGTCATGGTCAAGATTCGCGATCATTTTCAATTATTTAAATAATCAGATTTAAACAGGCGACTACTGAAATATAATAATCTAGATGATATATTGATACGTACTAAAGAAAAACGTTCTTTATCTGTATGGCTATGTTTATATACTTTGATGCTTCAATATTCATTTACTACAGCAGACTAGACAGAGGCAATGATACCTGTCATAATTATATACATTATATTATAAATGCGAATCCTGATGAAGCGTTATAATACGTATAAATAATTTTTCTTACCTTTGTATCCGGCGCTGGCTCCACAAAAATACCACTCGTATGGAATTTAATAGCATTCTGTTCTATATGCTGCTTCGCCAGCTCTATTTCTTTTTTCTTCAATTCGAACACAACTTGAAATAAGTCCCGCATCGCTATCACCACCTATTGAAACAAAAAATAAACATTACGTCAACCATCTGCCTAATAATCTATATACAGAACGTATGAGACTTCATAAACAAATTGAAAATTGATAGAATGTCTTATTTAAATAACACTAATTGCATTGATTGAATTTGCAATAATTAATGTTATTTATACAGAGATATTCAAAACTAAAGTACTAAACAGACCATTTTGTCCATTTGATATCTATCGTATAACCAATTACAGTTGGTTCGCAACCAAGAGTTTTCACTAAAATTATTTTAAATTGTCACTGCGGTAAGGTAAGATATCTGAGTTACTTTTGATACCTATAATTGTCAGAACTTCAAACTTAACTATTTAAGAATGTCATGTACCTGATATTTATGCACTCAGCAATAAACTAAAAACAAATCATTTAGAGCATAATGTGATTTCACTGTTACTTATGTTTAGCGAGTAAGAATTATTAGCCTGCGAAACTAACATAAGTTATTAAGAATAATGGAACACTGGACACTTCAGGAAACTGCATCAAGTCCAGTCTTTGCTGAATGATCTTAGTCGATGAGTGTCTAGTGAAGGCTTTGTACTCTAACGAAATGTCACAGCATTCTTTCTATGCCAACAAACGTAATCGTGAATCTGTAAGTTTATGCGTGTTTAAAACCTACCATAGTAAATCTAACCGTATTTACACGACCTTTCTGTTCGTTACAAACGATTTAGAACGACCTCTATTAATAATGCTGGTAGCACCCATATGAATCATGTCAAAAAATAAGATTTT
>JARQSV010000466.1:57180-75140 GCA_030142285.1 Calameuta idolon | reverse complement strand
ATCCTGTTCGTATATTTTTAATTGCATTGGAACACAAACCTTTAAATATATCAATTTAAGTATAAATGGACTTAGGCCACTTGCAAAATAAACGGCTCATATGTTAATTTCTTGGCAATTCGCTTGTTCAAAAATATTATTGCAGTGCAATTTAAAAATATCACTAGATTAGAATGTGTTAGAAACTATTCAAGAATAAACAGCTTTTTCCCGATTTTTCATTTGTGCGAATCAAGCTGAATTTATTTAGCAAGGAACATCTAGATATACTGGACTTCTACGTCTAATTCCTAAAATAGGGAGAACTACATCAAGCGTAAGACACATATGCGCGCGCACACGCACTTGCGCTGCACATAAATTTCGATTCTTCTCATTGTGTGGTCTAAAGGCTAATAATTCAATGTGTACTGTTGTGCAAGCAGCCTCATGCTAGCTTAAACTTTGTTGCACGGTAACTTCACGAATATAATATGTTTGATTGTATTGTGTATATGAGCGGAGCGAAAACCGAGCGAAATGAAACTGAGTAGTTGAAAACTTCTTTTACAGATATCTCATTAATGAGTGGACCGATTCACTCGATTCTTGGCTCAAACGAAAGGGACTTGTCCCTATGATTAAAATAGTATATTGGATTTTCCTGAACGTACACTAATTTTAAGAATAGAATGTATCTTCTTGAAAATTGTTGCTCCAGCTACTGTACTACTGAATATTATATCAGGTGAGGTTGTTACTAAACTATACTTACTTGGCGCGAGTCTCTTAGTACTTTTTTATGCGCTTGTAGTATACAGGGTGTTCCGAAATTACCTGACCAACGAATCATGGCGGTGTTCGGGAGGCATCAAAAGTTCGTTCGGGAAGTTCGAAAATGACCTTTTTCGTGATGCCTCCTGAACACCGCCATGACCCGTTGTTCAGGTAATTTCGGAACAGCCTGTATAAGTATATTGGTTAAAGGTTTCATACACGACGACAAATAATAATTACTGAGGCATATGATAGTCGTAACTGAAACGACTTCGATTCTTATTTAGTTGCCATAACTCGAACATTTCAGTATAATATTTTTGCATATAATTTTCAGCAACTCTTTCTATTTATGCAAGTTAATTGAATTCAAATAAAAATATGGATGCATTTTTGTATACAGAAGAGGCAATCATAACTCCTTATTGGGGGGGGGGGGGGGGGTCCACTGGCGTACAGAACAATTGGACACAAATAACTTTTTATTACAAATTCTGTCCACTTTCAAATAGATGGAATAGAATTAGGTACGAACGATATCTTATTATAGTACATACATTGTATGTGGTTTAACATTAGTTTACGCTAGATTTGGATAGGTAAGGTATAGGGTGGATTGTTCAAATTTCGGAGACTGGGTAGGTTAGCAGATAAATATACCGTATAAGTATATGTAAGCATAAGTACATTCGACTGAACAGAGCATTAAATATTTGAAAAGGTTCCGTCAGATAAAGATAACTTACAATATCGTTGAATTACTGATAGAAGATCGCTCAGGAGGCAGAAATTCGCATTTGTGTTCAAATGGGTTTGTGCGCAACTAGACATCACCCTCCTTATTATTGAAAATCTGCGAATCATTACACGAGTTCCTTACTGCGGCTGTAGAAGACAATGCATCTTATTTCTTAGTACCATTTTTATTACTAGAGATCATTTATGATACCTTTCACTGCCTTTTATGTCTACAGAAGCACAAATACATTTTCTTCAACGGGTCCTAATTAAATTATAAAATAATAATCAACCATTATAGTTGTGATCATTTCCATGATTAAGGCAGACTGAGTCTTTTATTTGTTTAGCTATTAAGGCTTTGATGACTTTGTTGATGGAAATCGCCAATTCTCTCATTTTACCTTAATCGAGGAATTATGTAAACGTTTCTTTTAAGTATTCTATGGCAAACCTTAAAAGAGACACATATGTTATTAGAGCTTCCCTGATAACTTTCTATAGGGTAACTGATAATGTGCACGATCAACCGGAAAAGCATTAATATTTCAGAATCATTCAATATTTTACTATTTAGACATATATTAAGACATCAGTTTCTTTTAATAAATAAGAAAGGGGACTGTAATAAACCACATCATATTATATTAAATGAAATCAACTTACGTCATTCAATTATAACATCGATAAGTAGAACCGCTTGTGAATCGTCATTCCGAGATCATGTTTATTCATCGTGTCTAGAAATACAAACATTTCCCATCTCTATGACTACCGCTTTATTATTTTAGACTACCCCTTATAACCACCATCTGCGTGCATACCTACGCCATTCTGGTCTTTATATCCTGAGAGTGCCCGTAAATGTTCCATATGTCTTTCCCGTTTCAGCCGACCTTTGAGTTCCTTCTGTCTAGCAAACTAACAGTTCTACAATTAAAAATAGTTTTACTTATTTTTTATTATATTTTAATATTGTAACAGTACTTAGATTTCGCTTGTGAATTACTTCTTTTTAATAACTAATTTAATATTGCATAACTCATATAACATTCTGAGAAAAGATAATTGTATGTAAAACACATAAATAATTATAATGTTATATAATCTTGTAATAAATATTCGACATCTTATAACATTACTTTATTGAAAGTAGTATTAAAAAGATATATGCTACATGTTTAGATTCATAAATAAATAGTATATTTGCGCATTATACAGTAATATACGCGAGTACCTATGTCAGCGCTATCGGGACATAAAATGTCGTATGTGCCCATAAATAATCATATATGATGACATATAATCACTTTTTCCTGAAATAATTATCATTATTTAGGATTTTTCTAAAACTTGCAATTAGTCTGATTTCTTTTTTTAATGAAAAAAAAAGTAATAATATATATAAGAACAATCAGGTTTCTAAGATAATAATTGTAGTAAAATACCGCCTCTAAATATACCTGCATCTAAATTTAAATATCGGAAATAAAAATAGAAATACCAATCCAAGCAATCATTTCAGAGCTGTTTATATAGATACCTAGAACATTAAAGGGTAATTTCGGTTCAGAAGTTTGAAAAGTTCATTTTTTCGCATTTTCTTGATATACGACATCGAAAATTATAAGGAGATTGGCAAAATTGGCAAAGTTATAGAGTTTTGAATATCACAGCGCTCGGTGCAATCATAAGTTAAAACGGATATGTTTCAACAGTAAGTAACAGAAACATTATATTAATTAGAACAAAACTACACGAAATATTTTAAACATGTTTTTCTCGGAACGACATTTTTTTCTATTCGCACAGGAAAACAAAAAATTAACCAGCTGATCAGTCTCAAATTTTAATACCTTTTTCCAGATACTGTTTACTCTCGCCAGTACCAGATTTACATTGAAATGTTGCAAAAAGCATAGTTTTAATATCCAAAAACCATGAAAAAGAATGATCATTTTTAGTACTTCAAGTTTACACGTGTGTTATTTGATTAATTTTTTATTTACATGGTTAAATCCGGTATATATGATGGCGGCACACCTAGTGATTAAAACTCTTTTTGAATTTTTGGTTTAAGATAAGTGTTACGTGATGGAATCATTTGTGCCGCGAACGCATTGGTATTTCAAGTAGCATAAAATAAATTTAATTTTATTCAAGAAAAAACGGGCAAAGAATTTTTTTTAAATATCGCTTTAACATTTAATAAAAGCCTTACATTTTTTTAAAAATAATTATTTATTTTGTGCCAAAAAATTATTTATTTTGTCTTCAAAATTGTTTAAATTTTCAACTTCTCACCCGGAATGACCTTTTAAAATAAAACAGTTCTTCTAAAATTCACTCGTATGTGGTTTTTCCTGCGCGAAGTACGCGCATACACTTTTTGTTGCACAAGTTAAAAGTGTATTAACAAAAATTGGCAAAGCCGAATTTGATAGTGCCTGTAATTTCTTATTTTCCAAGCAAACATGAACGAGGTCGTTTTTACAAACGAAACATATATCAGTTTCGATAAAACGAAACATTTTTATCGTTAAAATAAAACACGACTTTGACGTGTATTATTATGACATTAAAAAAACGACTGTTCACAAAAAAATATATCAGTAACAAGCAAGGAAATAAATTTTATGCGAGATATTAAATTAGTAAATCTTATCTTTTTGAAATGCTGTAAGAAATAAGACAGAAGTCTTTGGTCAGGAAGGCCACATTGATGCAGCCTGTTCTGTGTATGGTTCCTTATGTTTATGCTGTGCTACAGCTTTACACCTGGCCACAAGAATAGCATCAGATTCTTCGAGAGGAAGCTTTGCTCATCTTTAAATTGAAACGGAATAACAAAAGTGCGTAGCACTTTTATGCCCCCGCATTTTATTCTGTCGCCATTATGCTAATGCTTGTACTGCTTATTTTCAAAAATAAACTACTTCGACTTATTTCATCTTTAGAATTTACAATTTAATATTTTTCCTCTTTCGATACTTCATTTTCAATATTATAAGCAATTCCTTTTCTTACTTCACTTCCTTAACAGATTCTCTTCCGATTATTTATATTTGCAGAAACGTAAATTGCAATTAATTGAGATTACTTTATACAAATGTAATTGTTGACTATATAGTACCTACCTGCCAGAGTTCTTAACTGTTTACTAACTTATCGTAAAGCCTATGAAAATACATATATACACATATATACATATATTTTTTAAGAAGGGTAGTTTCCAGGCCTTTTTGTCTTCAGTATTGGCAGTTATGAGCACGCTCCGTGTTTGTTAGGATGAGCCTGATAGCATCTTGATACGTACGATATACTGTTAGGACTATAAAGTGGCACTCACACCGAATTTTCTCAACAAATTTTTCATGCTAGACGCTCGGAGTTGTGATGGGCTACGAAATGATTTCGTTAGGTTAGATTAGGTTAGAACTCCAATGCCACATGTTTCAAGGTTTAGTTTTTGTATAAAAAATTACATTGGTTTGCCGTTATGAGTGCCACACGTCCTCATAAATGCCCTTTAACAAGTTTATATATATATGTATCCTCATTCAGAATTTTCCTTTTTTTTCACGCCAATAATGTCATGGGCAAAAATGTCAATGAATTACACACCACAATGAAATTTATTTTTAAGTATATCATTATTACCAGTTATGTTATGTTAAAAAACGAAATCCAATAATCGTTATTTATTAATTACTGAAATATAAATTTAATTGTTAATACTTGATATGTATATTAATTCATTTTTATAAAGTTTTGAAATTGATAATCTCGAAATTATTGTTGTCGTTTTTCCGCGTAATTTATTGGTTGCAGTGGTCACTGCGTTTAAGTTTGTTCTGGTATTGACTATTGTTTTAATGATAAGAAAATATATTTGTGGTTATAAATGAGAAACTTTTAATTCTTTAAAACTTATGCTATTAATGCTTAATCTAATAGAAAAATATCTAATAAGTAAGTTGCGAAAAAGTTGTTTAAATACTAGCAGCAGATCAAATACAAAAATTAACCTAGAGATTTAGTTCATTTCACTTGGGCCTTCTTGTTCTGTGGCTCTAAATTTTATTATATAGAAATAATTACTATAAAAAAAATATTTTTATAAGAATATATATCTTTTTAGTAATATTATGATTTCCTGAGAATAAGAATTCCATAATTATAATGGAATATTTTTTTAAATCGGGATAATTACTGATGAATCTTGTTTTTATGTTTATTATAAAATTGCTTTTTTAACATGAATGCACCAACTTAGTTATATTTATGATTATTAGCATTGAAGAAATAAAATATGTTAATACGATGGTAAAAAAATAAGTCTATTAAATTTTAATTACCAACAAATTCATCCAAAACTTATCTTTTTTTATCTGATATTGACGTGAAAGTTTCATTTTTATTCAAAATTTCAATGAATATATTTTGTAGTTTCAACTTATCAGTTTTAACTTAATGTAATGTTTTTAAATTACAACTTTAGTCGAATATTGAAACTTATACGAAACCTAGCAATAAATAATATACAATGTTAATGATGTTTCTAGAATTAAAATCATATAATCTCAAAAAAATGTTACTTTTATCAGGTAACGGTTAAAATATATTAATACGGCTAATTTTGAGTCCATGTAGATTGGTACATAGCGCGGTTAGTAAGTTTTATGAAAGAATATACTGAAACTGCACAAATTGGGAGGTAGGATAATAACTATAACTAAATTTTTACTTACAAGTAACTGGTTTACAATTTTTAGTGTGTCCTTCACCAACTATGGTATTAAGGTTGAAAATTAGACATGTTGTATACTTTTATCCACGCTTTACATCAACTATGTCTGTAGACCAGCTTTCAAATTTCTTGTTTGTTTTATGATTCAATTGCATTTTCATGAATACGGGGCTGAAAACAAGGGAAGCGTTGTAAGCGAGCATTCGCAGTGATTTAGCGAGACTAGATTATGACCAACCTTAACCTGTGGGTCAAAGGACAGGAACCGTGACTCATCATAGAATACTCAGTGAAAACTTGTGAACGGAGAAAGGTTTCGATTATCAAGTTTCTTTTGAATGAAATAAAAAAAGATATTATATAAATAAGACATCTTTGAAGTATTCCTAAATCGAAATATTATAGTATTGTAGTAATAAAAAATTAAAATTTATTTTAAGAAAAAAAGTTAAAGAAAGAGAACTCTCAAGATGAAAATGTCTAATACTGATTCTTGAATCGTAATTGATATAATATCGTAAAATACGTAAAACTATTTTAAATTCTATAAAACCGAAGTTTAAGATTATAAAGAATAGTACGGAATATTTTCAGCAGCGAAGCATTTGAAAAATTAGCGAAACAAGGTGATGCACGGAAGGGAGTTGATGGCATGACAGAGGGAATAGGCGGGATTAAGTGGGAATAGGCGGGAATAGTCCTACAGTCTGAGGAAGATCTTGTGTCAGTCAGTCAGTCGTTAGAGTGAAGCGAGCGTGCACTAGTTCCTTTCTTTCTTTCTTCCCCTCGCGAGAGCACTTACACCCGTCGCCTAAGCATAGGATCCTATCCTTTTTTTATTCTTCCATTTTTTGGTCTTATTCTCCGCATCCATGTTACCGCTAATCGTTTGTACCTTTTTTGTGTTTTATACACCCCTTCTGCCGTAGCACTTTAACATGAATTTTCCAAAATTAAAACACTGAAGTAACCAGTTTTCGATACTTGTATTCGGTTCCTATGGACCACGTCAGTCGTTTCGATATTGCGCCGAGAATTTTTGTTACTGTGTGTCCATTAGTAATGATCACGCAAATAATACAAACCAGGAGAAGACAAGCTACAGTGAGACATACAAATTTTCAAAAGTCGGATTAATATATTAAGAACGTGAATTTATATTTATGTTGTGTTATAGTGGAATACCTGGAGAAATCGAGATTTTTCAGTGTATATAGACTATTTTCATTCTGCAATACATAAGTGCAATATCTCAGTTCGAAGTGCAGAATGTGTTTTATTTCAATACGGTGATACTCATAAAAGCGATAACTAGCAATCTTCCGATATGCGTAGAACGGAATTATATGTACAGGATTGTACATTTCCATAAGGTAAGTTTACATAGTGCTCTTTCTTTATTTTCATTTTTTCATAAATATACGTCCCAATATTCCAATTCGACGAACAAGGTTCATTACATTAAGAAATATTTTTACAAGAATTCGACCACGAATACACATAGGGGTAGTGAGAGTATGTAGATCACATTAATAGAATGTTGTTTCAAATAATTCTAATCTAGTCTAATGATGCGAGTCTAATGACGAGGTTCAATGTAAGTTAGTACCGGGTATGCAATTTTAGAGATTCTCATTTCTGAACAGATTCGACTGAATCTTCCGCCAAGGCACAAGGCACCAGGCCCAGACAAAAGACTGGGCTAAGCTAAGCTATATTTACTGGTTATCCTTACAAAAATATGTTGCATTAAATTTTAATAAAAATTCAAGTTTGTACAACACGAAACTACAAGTTAACACCATTTAAGCTATGGAATAGTGTAAACATTAAATAGAATAATAAGTATTAATACTCATGGCTTCCATCCGGAAACCATGAGTATTAATGATAATATTGGCCACGAAAGCCTAAAATCTCAAAATAATAAGTATATTGTTTTTATGAATCCATTCTAGACACAATTCAACGCGAACGTCGTCGAATCAACGGGATATGAAGTGATAAATGGGAAGTTCTGGAGAGCATAATGGATGAAAAGCGGCATCAATTATTATTTATGAAAGTGTTAATCGAGTATCTGTTTTGCAATGTTTTCAAATCAGATCAATCGGCTCTGTAAAGTGAATTGTAAATGGCGCTATTTTGCACAACGCCGAAGATTTAGCACAAACGTGATAACTAGCACCTGGTGTGTCTTCTTAAGTGTCAAACTGCCTCAGTGTTAAAGTTGGAAACCGTGTATGAACATACAAGCACAGTTTCTCCATGTTGATGTACAATAACTGCAGTGGGTAAAATATGGCACGCAGAAGGATAGCACGAAGAAGAGCCATCTCATCGGCGGAGTTTCGTTCAGGTAACTAGTCTTTACATTAACACCTAACATTTTATTCAATATTGTATTTTTAATGTTATTATTGAAGATTTCTACTCATTACATAAATTAATTATGTAACATCTTTAATTGAAATAATATTTGATGTTATATGTATCTCGGTAATTCTGCGCCGTGTAGTATTGTTGAATTTTCAATTTGAATCAATCAGGAAAGTTTGTTAGTATAAAATAATATTCTTCAAATCAGTTTTAAGGCATTTTCAATGAAAAAAAATATGTAAAAACTTGTTTTGAAGAGTATAGTAATTTTTTCCCTTTATATTATTGTATACGTTTTTATGCCAAGTCGTATTTTCCTTAGCTTCACTGCTCCCGAATAGAACAGTATAGTGTGGCTGGTCGATAATGCTTCAAGAATAATGAATAAGTAAATATCTGCTCGCTCAATGACAGATTGAATCTATCAATTCGCAAGCAAGAAATGAATTTCAATATCTAATTGTAAGTCATATTAATACCTTCTGGGTGCGGAAACTTATAGGAGAATTGCGGAAACCATAAAATATATTCCCTAGATTAGCTAAGGCACTTCTAAATTGCCTTGACCAGCGCATGATGAAGGCTGCTGCCTTACTAAAGGTTATAAGGCCTTACAACGTACTGAAATGCAGATCATCTCCATGCAGAAATTTCGTTGCGAACTCTCTTAAAATTGACTTTTCTGCACAATCAATATCCTGCATAAAAATACTCTACATTAAAGTTTCCTACGCTGAAAGGAGGGGATGTCAACTGTGCATAGAAAACTGTACACCAATAAATGTAATATTCGGATAACTGCACGAGATATTTCATGCAAAGAATTGCACGCAGACGACTAATGACTGTGAAATAAAATCTATATACGAGAAATTGTACACACATTTTTTTCAGAACATTTAAAGGGACATTCCAATCAATTTTAACCCATTACAAGATTTAAATTCTAACGTAACCTAGTCATTTACAGATCTATCATAGCAATACATTATTGTGTCGGACTCATTCAACTAAAACAGTGACAATCTCTCAAAACCTGAGTAATGATATAGAGAAATAACTGTTATTTCAGATATTTAAGGAATAGTCACTTTGCTATAACTCCACATCAGTTTAAAATAAAACTTAAGCACTAAAATTGTATATTTTTATAATAAAAGTGGAGCAATTACATAATTATAAATAGCATGTGAGGAATAATATTTGGAAATTAAAAATAAATTTTTATGGTTTAGTATTAGCATGCCGACGGTTTCTACTGTTGCATGCACAGTTATTAATTGGCCGTAGACAGTTATTAAGTCATGAAGCGCAGTTCTTTGCACGGATAATATCGTGCACAATTTCTTGAATGTTAAGTTTATTGGTGTACAGTTTTTCGGTGCACCGTTGCGTTTCAAACCATTGAAAATATTCTGCGAGACGGACTTTACTTGTAAATAATGGTAACAATACTTGTCTTGTGTAAGTTCGGCATACTGATTGTGAGTCGTATAGAATATTTATTGTGTGGAATATTTTCGGTGCAGAACATTTTAGTGTAGAATATTCATATATAAAATGTTTTTGCGTGTTTAATATTTTTGTTTAGGATACTGATTGTGTAGAAAAGCTTGTATAGAATATTTTGTGTAAAATATCTAATGTGTAGGATCCGGCCCTCCCATACGGAAAATGTCAGAATTTATTAATACTCAGCTAATGCCTGAATCTTAAGTAAACAATCTTTTCTCACAATAGTTAAACTATTGCAAAATAAGTATTGCAAGCATTTGTAATTATGTTTGATATTTTATATCAATGATTAATAAAAAACAAATTTGTACATTAGATATATTACATATTATCGAACATCTTACAATTAATGGCTTATTGTTAGTAAGGGCACAATTAAGGCTTGATAAGCAGTTTGTGATAAGGCTAAAACAAAAATTACATTTGTAGCGCCGAATATCACAGACCTATAAGGCTCATGTAATAAATCCCTACTGGTGGGTATCTTTAAGTCTTGAACAGGGAAATTATAGATTTGTTAATTTTAAGAGTATCTTATTTAGACACTAGAGTCATTTTAATACTACTACATATTTCTATACGGATTTACGTGATATACTTTCGACATCATGCAATGTATACAGTATGAACAGTACTCGTTCAATTGATCAGTCGTAGCCAGAGCAGCTAACAAAAAATGAGCATGTGATGCGATTTCTATAAATTGAATTATTTTTTGCATACAAAAATAATGGCTAGAAAACATTTATTATATCAAGATGTACAAAATACACTCCAAATCTATTTTCCTCCATAATCAGTATAACCCATCTCAATGTTTAAACGAGCATAATTTATTATGAGGAAAGATTCTGTTTCCTATAGCACCGGAATATTGTTACATGAAAGTTCAACAGCAGCTGCTAATACTGGAATATTAAAGAATGACTATACTACTTCATAAATTAACTTTATGTAAATAACTACTGAATCTTCTCTCTGAAATTTTTTCATTAAATAATTAGAGTAGTACAGTAATAATTGATATATATGAGCGATTTCATCAGACATTAGCCACCCATATTTTATTTGCTGTGCTACGTGGATTCGATCATTTTTATTTTGAACACAGATATCCCGAAGACGATGCATTGTATCGAAAATTATAAAAAATGAAAGTCTTATATTTTTAAGTATCTAAAATTAAAAAATATTAAATAATTTGTTGAGTTATCTAAACCAGTTTAAAAAAAAAAGAAATACTGAAAATGTTTCTTTCTTGACCAAAGCCCCATCGATATCGGTATTACAGAATTTTTTTAATATTCTGTAGATAGCATATGAAGATTTTAGTCACAAATTTTTTGTAAATTTATAATAACACTAATTTCTATTTTTTCTGATTAAATTATCTCCCTGTATTTTTCAGGGTTGAGACTGTCTTTAGGACTATAGACTTAAAGCCCGCATTACTTTTTTTCTAATTTATTGGAATTTATTTATTTATTTTTGTTTAGATTTTTAACAAAAATTAGTGTTCCTATAAATTAAAAAAGATATTTCGAACTAAAAACGGCTGGATGTCCCAATTTGTAATTTTGCCCAAAATTCATATTCTGTCTACAGAATATTTTTAAAATTCCATAACACCGGTATCGATGGGGCTTTGATCATGAAAAAACATTTTGTGCGTTTCTTTTTTTCTTTTCGAAAACAGGTTTAGATTACTCAAAAAAATTGTTTAATATTTTTTTATTGTGGAAAAAAAATATTACTAAAAAAACACAAAAATTTTTATTTTTTATAATTTTTTATAAGAGGCACGTCTCTGAGATATCTATGTTCAAAATAGAAACGACCGAATCCACGTAACACAGCAAATAAAATACGGGCTAAGGTCTGATGGAATCGCACATATATTACAATTTTTTATATTGATTATTAAATTTTGCGTTCTTGGTTTCTTAGTATGATGAAGGTATAACTACGTATACTCTTAAATGGAATAAAATATTTCTACTGAAAAAATGCATAATAGTATAAAGCTTGTGCAGTAAAACCCTTATCTGAATGTTGAAATTGATACAATTTCTAATTCATTGCTTTTTCATGTGTAATGATAAATTAAATTTTTTTAACAAACAAACTAGCCAATTACTTTTGAAAAATATTAGAAATTTAATTTATTTTGAATGTATTTAAGATCCTACACTTCGAGAGATAACTAAGAAAAAAGCAGTGTAACCAAAAAAATTTATGTAATGCAAACTTTACTCAACCTAGGAAATGATTCATTTATTATTGCACACTATGTTCAGAACTACATTAAAATGTACACTTCTGAACTGGTTTCAACAATGTATATTAGAAAATTTTATTTTACCAGTATGTCGACATTTTGACTAGCCATTTGTGCTATTGTTAACATACACCTGACGGTATTTTTCCCATATTAATTGAAAGAGTTTCCTTAATAGGAATGCAATAGATCTCTTAGAATATATGAAACTTTGCTCAAAATATAAATCCTATTTTTAGCACTAAATTTCATTTTACAATTATGATAGAAGGTCACCTGACACCTTTCTTTAACGTTGCAATGCTCTTATATGCTACTTGTAATTAGTAACTTCTGTAAGATCGATAGCTACCTGTGAAATAATAATGAAACATAATTATATAAAATTATATATAATCATATAAAATTGATCATAATCAGATCGAAAATTGGTCTACCTGATGAGATATAAAATTTTACAAAGATATACTATGAAAATATTAAATTCTATACAAATAATATTTCCTACAATAATTGGAATAAACTCATTAATACATAAAACTATTTATTGTGAATATTATTTATATAGAATTTACATTTTCATAGTGGATTCTTCCAAAATTTTACATCTGATTATGTATAACTATTTTTTTTCAGGTAGGTATCAAAGCAATTTGGATATTTCATTGGTCATTTTGTAGCTTGAATCATTACAATTGTAAATAACACGGATTTTACAGATGTTCTTCATCAAAGTGCACGCAAAGTTGTATAAGTTCTACAGTTATTAACATGGCTCTTTCATAATGCTATAAAATATGGTCATTTATCTGTAGTTATGATAATCCCGTATGCACCGGTTATTGAAAGACAGAGGTACTCATTTAGCAAGTATTTTTCAGTTGATGTGCCTTTATACTAGACATGCACCCGATTTGTATTCGTATAATAAGTAGCTTTATCTTAAGTTTTCAGAGGAACAGCATGATGTTGTATAGAGTTTGAAGTAAAAGATTAGAAGTTATTCTATCGCTTTGTCTTATCGAAAGGTTAAATTTGTCGATATTCAAGGCAACAAAAGGAATAAGATATCATAGGTCCCCTTTTCTGACCATTTTTTGTTCTTAATAGTTAGAAAAAATGATTGATGGAGGTCATCGGGAAGTAGGTAGCTCGATAAATCTTATCTTCGTTGGTAATAAGTGTAAGAAACTTCGTTAACCGTTTCGTTACGCACAGTAATCTATGCTTTATTTTTTATGGGTACTATATGTGCTACTATATCGTAACTAAACTCATCGAAAACTGTTATTGTCAGTACAGTCGCTGGCCCAATTATATCGTTGAGTTTAACCGAAAATTTAGTAAAGCGCAAAGTGATACTAAAGTGAACACTAGTGATAGGTTAGCTCGAATGGCATAAGTCAATCAAGAATAAACACAATCACGCTGAGGCTTTAACTGAAGTGGTAGAACTGAACCTTAATTAGAATAATGATACATTAATTTAAGACAGATTACGAATTGTCATACGTAAATATTATTATTTCAAGGATTAGTTCACAATTAAATACATGATTTCAATTGACATAATATGTATGTATATTAGAATGATCATCGTAAACGGTGCTTCAGCTTTGTGAGAAAATCTTAAAACTTTATATTTACTAGTGATTTTTTATTAGTTTTATTTAATTTTAATATTATAAAATATAATGTTAACTGCAACAATATTGTATATACGACATACGAGTCTCAAACTCTTGAGGAATAAACAAAAGATCTGGGGTCTGTATTTTGTGAAATTTAATTTTTGAAATTTGTCCATTATATTAATTATAAAATGTATAACTTCAAAGCCTTCATCTATAGTCTTTTTCATTATAAAATTATTAAATATTCGTAATACCAATTTATACAGATAAACTGTTGTGAACTGTGGGTTCAATAGATTTTGAAACATTGAATAGTATATTTTTATTTCCTCATGGTTATTACAAAGATTATAATAACAGAAAGCAATTTGAGAGATCACGAGACTGATGTTTTATATGAATAGTCTTCTCATTCAAGTAACTCGAAGACTATGCATTTGAACCATTGGCCTCGCGTTCTTTGACTTCATTATATTGCATTATAAATGAGAACACTCACTACGAAAAAGATTAAATTACTAAAATCGTATGTAGAAATATTCAGCATAAAATAGATATTCAATTGCAAGCATTAGAGACTCAAATAAATCGGAACTTATTAAGTTTTAAACTCTCTTTTTATTCGAAAGAATGCAGCATGTTTAAATATACAAGATGACTTATGTTAGAAGTTGACATATCTATAAATAAGTTTTAGTTATTGTTTTATTTACTAAGTTTAAAGCTATGTAATTTATATAATAAATGGCCCCATAGATACAAATGTAAATATAAATACTCATATTTGTCATACTTAATTAGTTTTCATACAGTTCTCCAAGCTTTGTTTTTGTATTCACGCACTTTTTTTCCCTTTACATAGCATCTAATGAAAAAATAATATATACCACAAATCATATCTTTTGGGCCCTTAATTACACTCACTAATTTTACTTTCAACCTTCCTATCGAATTGATTTCTATTCTCTTCTTGATTTTCGATAAACTTAAAAATGTATTACAAAATTATTATGTAATACCTGATAAGAGGAGACCAATGTAAAACTATCGCTACTTTTGAACTATTCTATTCGTTGTAATGGCCTTACAGTCGATTATACAGATTAAGGTCTGACAGACCTCACCGTGTAAAGTATGTTCCTAAATTCAAACCTGTGCAGCTAAGTATTAATATAATCTGTCGAAACTGTGGGGCTTCATAGTGGTTCACTGAGAGACGTTTTTTAGCAGCAGTTATAGGATCTTTCAAAATAGACAATATTTACTATATTAGATTAAATCTCTATTTTCTGTTATCTCTCTGATTTTACTTAATAGGTTTACTAACAATAAGTAAAATCTTCCTTTATTTGGCCTAATTGCCAGATGAAATTATTTGTCGTCGGTAAAATCAAATCTTGAATTTTTTTTCTTTTTTTTTTTGTATAGAATGGCAATTTTTTCGAAACATTTTATAAAATTGTTACATATAATGGATCTTATTTTAATTGTGTACTCATGCGTAGTATTAAAGTGATTAGATAAATGTTTCTACTGATACTCATAAGGAATAAACTTTTATTTGAGTGTTTAAGAATTAACTGTACCAATAAATTACAAATGACTTAAGTTCAGATAATTAGTATTTTTATATATAGCTATCTAACTATTTACAGATCCATTTATGCCGAAGAAAATTTTTTTTCCATTTTATTCAGCTCGTGTGCTTTATTCCTTCAATATAATGATGTGAAAACTTATTTAAATATTTCCACGATAATTGTGAATATTTCCGTAACTAAAAGGTTTATTTGTTCTATTCTCGTAGATATAGCTTATATAGATGACATTTAATTTGATAATTTTTTGAACAAGAAGTGATTTTATATCGAAAATATCATTTGTATATGAACGTTTGATATTGATTCTATCGAGATAGTTGAATGAAATACTCATTGCTCATTAATGAAAATCACTTTTATAAAGATCCTATAAATCTAAGAAACATAATAGTATTTATAAATGTTGCATTTCTTAGTATTATTCACTAAGATAAATGCTAAATTCATCAAACTATTTGACACATTAGAGTTAAATAATACGTAAATAACATTACCCTTACAGTAGAGATGAAAACCATTCTCTACGCGTATATAGTCGGTCTACGGGAATAATGTATTTTGGAGATATCATTTTCGTACGAGTTTGAGTAAAGAAGCCCCGAGAACTTCACATTTTACTTATGAATAGTCTATATATAGGTGAAATGGATGAAATAGTAGGTGGACGGACTTATCCATACGTGCGTGTATGGATATATGTATATATTGATATATATGATATGTACAATAATATGTATATATTGATCTTCTCGTGTGCGTCTGATCGTCGTCGGAGACCGCTGACCGCGGAGATAACGCCTTGACCCGTTACAAGTCCCGAGCACCAAATGAATGCCTTCACTGTCTGTTTCTACGCGCACGGGCTCAATCCAAATATGCAGCCCTTTACATCGTCTTTGAACTAACTACTCTGTAGACAGAAGGAGGTCCACTCACCTTCTGTCTGCCCTAGACTTGTATCTGTAATTAACTGTCCTAACGCACATTTTGATTTCTCGCCATTCCTTTGCAATATCGACCACTATATAACCTATAATCAAATCATGACATCAGATTTCCATTTTGATTAATGAAAAATAGTATTTCTGCGTTATTTGACGTTTTAAATTAACTCTAGATATAGAGAGCATGCAGATGTAGATTTGCAGTTTGCGACAAAACGATGTACAATTTCGAAAATCTGATATGACAAACACTTAATAATTTTGTATCGTGCATTGAATGGACGATATTATTATTTTTACTTATAGATTTCCGTCACATCAAAAATTACTTTTAACCCTTCAAATGATATAAACAAAAGTTAAATTGAAATCTGATCAAGATAAAAAAATTAATAGAAATAAAAAAAGAAATATGTGGGGTAGTGTTCATATTAAGGGAAATATTATATTTGCGCTTCAAATTTGGATATTTTTTTAGTTTTCCGATAGTTTCGTGCAGCAGATTCGCGCGGAACGTACAATTCGAAATTGTTTTGAGGCACCCGTTCAGTCAGACATCGGCGATACCTAAAACATATTGCAATGTTATTTTTATTATAAGTTGGCAATATACATATTCATGGTCGTTGCCTTTGGAGTCTACGTGTTCCTTGCCTTAAATTTTAAAGTCTACGTGTTTCTGATTGTAACTTTTGGATAAGTACGAATACCTCGTCATAGATTTTGGAGTGTAAATTTCTATTTTCTGAGATCTACTTTAGCAACGAACACCAGGATTCCGAAGACCACACCGAGAAACTCGTATAGGATCGCGAATATGTTATGAAAATAAGTACGAGAGAAAACTAGAAAAAAGCACGGGAAAAAGGAACAGGAAAATACATGGAAAAATTTACGTATATCAGACGGATAATGTTATGCCCCACTTAATCTTATGATTAACCGTCTTTCGTTATGTTTCTTATATTCCATCTATCTTATATTATTATCTACCTATCTTTACTATTTACCATTGTTATATGCCGCTCTATCATTCATTATTTATTGTCAGCTCTACTTTTCCTTATCCTTATCTTTGCTTATATTTACTCTGTACCTCTTCATTGTTACTTTCTGTATACTGGTTTCTGGGACCTTAACCCCAGATCGAATAAATTATTATTATTATTATTATTATTATTATTATTATTATTATTATTGTTATTGTTATTGTTATTGTTATTGTTATTGTTATTGTCATTGTTATTGTCATTGTCATTGTCATTGTCATTGTCATTGTCATTGTCACTGTCACTGTCACTGTCACTGTCACTGTCACTGTCACTGTCACTGTCACTGTCACTGTCACTGTCACTGTCACTGTCA
>JARQSV010000466.1:37569-52411 GCA_030142285.1 Calameuta idolon | reverse complement strand
GAGAGAGCGAGAGAGAGAGGGAAATCCATTTATTTGATCTAGGGACAAGACCCTGTAGACCATAAACAACAATTATATACATATATACAAGAATAAGGTATGTAATAGTAATAGTAAGAATTAAATAAAATATATAAACACAGAAAAGAAAAAATATTACTAAGCTAATTGTACACGAGTTTACACAGTATTTACAATGAAAGCGATGTATAAGACTCAAAGCAAAGAACCGGAGTAAATTCTACAGCTGTCCAAATAGAAGAAACGTGCGAAGACGCTCACGAAAAGTACGTCGTGAAGTAGTACCGCGCAGTTCAGTGAGTAGTGAGTTCCAAAATAAGGCACCAGAGATGTGAAACGAATGTCTATAGAATTCAGTTCGATGGGTGTGTACGGCAAAATCATTCAAGTTTCTGCGGGTAGTGCGTGATGTAAGAGACGTGGGCACATACGTCAGTAATTCTCTAAGGTAAGTCGGACAACCAGTTTCTACTACCTTATAGACGAGCATCCCAAGAAGAAAACATCGTCGTTGTTCAAATTTGAGCCAGCACAGTTGATTTAAGAAGTGCGTGATGTGTTCCCATCTCCTAGCATCAGTGGCAAAACGAACACAAGAGTTTAACGCTACTTGTATTTTCGGTATAACTATGGAAGAAGTATCACTACCATAGATAACACATCCATAGTCTATCAAAGATGGAAAGATTAGTGAAGTTATTAATAATAACCTCAGGTCAGCAGAGAGCACGGTTATGCTTTAGAACATACAGCGTTCTGTTTACGCGCCTGCAGACATTAAAAGTGGGTTCATTTCATGATAGTCTATTACCTATGGTCAGTCCAAGCTACGAGCTGATGTCACACACGGAATAGCATCATCACCTATACGAAAGTGGTTTAGATCAATCGGATTTAAAAGGGAGAGAGAGAAGGAGGTTGTAAAACGACGCTAGGTGTAACGACTGTGCTCAACGAAGGAATCTATAAAATATATTATTTTAGAACAGAACGAAGAGTTTTGATTTGAGCGTTTGTCGCGACCACCGAGTAACAGTCAGCGTGTTGCGCTAACAATCTTAAGTACATATAGCTGAATATCCCATTGCCAATGATGTATCGCCAAAGGACAATGTGTGGTAAAACCATAACAATTATTTATTGGTGGGAAATAATTCACTACCTTTGGCAAAACACCATTGGCAATGGAACATTTTGCTTCGGGTAAAACGCACAAGAACAAAGGATAAACCAAATTCAGTATTTGACTGCTGTTAGACAGTTTGAATTTCAGCATTTTATATGATCAGTGTTATAATTTTATAAGTAGTAGTAATGATAGCGTTATTTCCTTTACGGATTCTAGCCCACTTCCGGCATAAATTTCTTTCTTTTTTATTCTGAAAGAGCAGATAAAAATAAAAAAAGAATATACTAACATAAAAAATATAATAAAAGAATACCCTGGTCTGTTTGCTCTTAACCTACAAAAACTAATTTAAAGGAACATTTTTAACTTATGTCTAATTTTAGCCTTCGTTCTTTCCTTCTTCAATCTTCCTTCTCCTCATTTTCATCTTCACCCTTCTCTTTCATCACACTCCTTCTCCTTAAACCTGTTCTGCAGCCTTTTCTGCTTTTCCCTTTCTCCTCTTTATATTCTTGTTCCTCTCTTTTCCTTTCAACGAATGGTAAGTTATTTTTGAATCTCGTTCCTTCCTTTTACCTCCTTCTCCTTCCACCTTGTAAGCCTTGTCAGAAACATACTACTCCTTCCTCTCCTTATTTCTTGTATGTCCACTCTCCCCTTCCTTCTTTCTATTACTTCTTCCAGTGTACTCCTGGTTTCCTTCTTTCCTTCTTTCCCCATCCTTTCTATTCCTTTAACGATCACGTTGTTTTTTCTCTAATTTCTTTCTCTCATTTCGACGTTTCTTTCTCTTTTTATACTTCTTATCCCTTCTTGATACAGCCTCTCCTCTCCTTGCGTTTTCCATTTCTGCTCCAGTCTTCATATCCATTATCCTGTCTCTCTTACTCCTCTGTTCTTCTTCTGCAGGGCTTTTGTTTCCTCTATTTCCCTTATCTTTAACTCTTTTTTCGCTTGTTGGTTCATCTTTTCCTGCAATTTTGCTATCCTCTCTATCATCCCCTTTCTGAATATTTTCTACGTCTCTTTACCTCGTCCAAGTACAGGCATCCAACGATACAGGTGAGATGTTGACTGAAACTCTATGCGACCAACTCGCCTTATATATGTTAACAAATGTTACATCCGCGTGAAAAATGAGATTCCACATCCGCTGTTGATAATTAAATTTAGTATCAATAGACCAATCAATGGGGCCTGGTTTCTATCACATAGCAACCGTTGGACGCGGCTATCTCTCAGATGGGTATCACGTTTAGGGAAAGTCAGATGAACCTTTCAAGAGGATATATGTATAGAAAATTATACTTAGGCAATAGCCCTGACCGTTAACAATTTGACTCAAGTGACACATGTGTACCGAACGCGGACATTCCTGATCTTATGATTTTTCCTCGAAAATCCCACTAGACTCCTTATTTATCTCCGAAGAAATCATCCTTGTCCAATCCTGACTCAGTAATTCCTTCACCCCCATGCAAAGCTTCCCGCCGAAATTTATGTCTAGGTATCACATGAAGAGTTCTAGGATGTCCAGGTGTGGTGAAATTCCGGGGTGTCTGGATATTTCTCTCCGTAGTTCCTTATATCTAGTTTAACGAGCGAATGAAGCGAGTGCGGGCATCCAACACAATATTTGTGTAATTCTATGGCGTGTAAATATTTCAACAATGTTTCATAGAAATTGGCCGTTTAGTTTTCACTGTTATTATGCTGCTTGATCATTTTATTCTGATCGAAAAGTAGTAGGAAAAAAAACATGAGTCGCTCCTGAAACTTAGAATCTGAGATCACTTTGGCCTCAACGTTAGGTGTTTAAATGAACTACGTTCTACTTGGTTGACATCTTTCGGAAATGCGAAATTTGTTGCGATTTTACGAGATCTATTTTAGTTTCACCTTCTTCAGCAGAATTTTTTTTTCTAAAGAAGAATTATATAAGGTGTCCAAGAACTACTGTTATGTGAGAAAGTGGGCGATGGCTGGAGATCTCCTGAGTATCTTTCCGCAAAGCGTTTATCGATATTCGTAACAGTTTTTAAATGGGAAGCATTCAAGATGCACCAATCAGAATGAACGATTTCCGCGGAACATGACTTCGTGGTTAGGGGGTACAATCGTGTTAGCTGCTTCAGACGTCAAGAGAAATATTAATTCGTGATTATTTTTGTTAAGAGACCACCTCAAAGAAAATTTTTACGGAATGATACTATCTACTTCAGAGAATATGAAGGAGCGAATCCGAAATATAATACTTACACAGGTATTGAAAAAAAGAGTTTACTACGGTGTCACGCATCTTTTATAAAAAAAATTTGAAAAGCATATTATTGGACTGAAAGAGTACTACTTGACGGATCCGTGCCAAAAAAATCACAATACTGACTTTCAGCAAACATATAGTATTTTATATATAATGGTATGTCTGTTATTAGATTTTTATCGTGGTTATGTTTCATGATTCATTTTCAATATTGTAAGCGTCATTATATGTCATTATAGTTAAGGTGTTGACAGGTGTTGACCATATGCAACCCTTTTAATTATATACAGTGAGCGCAAGAAGTATTCGTACACCCTACGATTTCCAAAGAAATCTATTTTTCCGAACTGTTACAATAAGTTTGGCAAGAAATAAGCAACAACATAGTATTCTTTAGTGATGTATTTATTAATATTTATGAAAAAAAAAAATTTGTTATGTTAACGGAAATTTGAAAAAAGAAAATGAAACTGCTAAAAACAGGCGCAAAAAGTATTCGTACAGCTTCGGTGTTTTCGGGAAAAAGTAAATACTAAATTAAATTAATACTTTGTGGGATAGCCTTTACTTTTTCGGATGGCCGCAATTCTCCTATCCATTGAATTTATGAGGTTAGAAGTAATGGAAGAGGTAATATTTTGCCATTCTTCTTGAAGAGCCATTTTTAAATCGTTTTTATTCCTAATTCTATGCGTACGTATTTTTTTATCAAGAATATCCCACAGATGCTCAATGGGATTGATATCAGGAGATTGAGGAGGAGTTACCATATATTTTGGTGTCGAGAGCAGTATGTTTGGGATTATTGTCCTGCATAAAAATAAAATTATCTTTGATTCCCATTTTCTCCGCACTAGTCAGAAGATGTTCTTTTAATGTGCTAATATAAACTTTGTGATCCATGATACCATCGATAAAATGTAATTTTCCGACACCAGCTGCACTCATACAACCCCAAACTACTACGGATCCACCACCATGCTTCACAGTGGGAAACAAATTATCTTTCTTCATCTCTGTATTTTTTTTTCTCTATACTTTACATCTGCCATCCGATCTAAAAATATTAAATTTACTTTCGTCTGTAAATATCACGCGATTCCAGAAATCTGTACCCATATTTTTATAATTTTTAGCGAATTCTAGTCTCTTTTTTCTAGTAGCTTCACTAACGTAATATTTTCTTCGCCCAACTCTACTGTGATAATCAGCTTTTTTCAAAATATTTCGAATTGTACTTGCTGACACATGTTTGCCAACTTCACGTTTAATCTCTGCTGACAATTTTGGTGCACTGAGTCTGGGGTTTTGTTTTATTTTTCGTATTATAGAGCGTCGACCGTACTCATTGAGTATCGTTGGACGACCGCCCCGAGGCTTGTTTTTATATGTCTTGCTTTCAGAAACTCTGTCAATTATAGTTTGCACTGTCGACCGCGATCTATGAACTACTTTCGATATTTCAGATAAAGATTTACACTGACTGTGCAAATTAATTATAATTTTTCTTTCCATTTCCGTCGTTTCTTTACTTTTTCGGCCCATTCTCAATGTGTGTCACTAAATATTAGATTCGACTGCATCCAAAGAATACTGCGTCAGAACTGAAATGTCTGTAACATGTACCAGTGTCCTTCTTTGACCTTTGAAGCGCTATGTTTACAAACGTACCGAGTTTTCCCGAAAACACCGGAGCTGTACGAATACTTTTTGCGCCTGTTTTTAGCAGTTTCATTTTCTTTTTTCAAATTTCCGTTAACATAACAATTTTTTTTTTTTTTTTTCATAAATATTAATAAATACATCATTAAAGAATACTATGTTGTTGCTTATTTCTTGCCAAATTTATCGTAACAGTCCGAAAAAATAGACTTCTTTGGAAATCGCAGGGTGTACGAATACTTCTTGCGTTCACTGTAGTATAATTCAACATCCAGCCGACATTTCTACAAAAACAAACAAACAAACAAATAAGTCATTATATTTATATTACATATAGGAGAGATACTTCGGACTTTATTTGAATTAAGGCACGGACATTTAAATGTCACTTAAATATAGGCAGCAGTAATAATAAAAAATTGTAGTGAAGACATTAGAAGAAATTCTGCAACTATAATAAAAATAATGAGTTAGTGCGGGATGATATAATAAGAAACTATCTAGTGGTTTATGTATTTGACATTGTAATATGATTTCAGTAGCTATTATATGCAAATCTATAATACACATTATCAAAAGATTTTTTTTTTTTTTTTAAAGAGAGTATTCACAGTAATATTGTACTTGGTGAGTCTTTTCACACGAAAGTGTTTTTGTAGGGGTCATACTTTTCCTTCAGTTTCCTCACTTTCGATCTAATATCCTCCGCGTTCCTCTGCCCTTCCTCTCCTAGAGTTCCCATTTCCTCCCTTATCTGCTTCAGAATCCCTTCCAGTTACTCAATTCCTTCTCCATCTATCCCTTTCATTTCTTCCTTGTCTTTTTCTAGCGTTTTTACGCATTTCCTACATTTTGAAGACGCCCTCAGGTTTAAACATCTCTTTCCTCTAACTTTTCCTTTTCGACCACTCCTCAATGCATCCTACGTTGTTGCATATCAGCTTCTCCCGTTGTTGTAGATTCATTGGTCTTCCTCTCCTAATATTTTTCTCCTTCTCTTTTGTTCCCTTTCTATCTTTTTCTCCCTTTCCACTGATCTCTTTCATTTCTGACCTTTCTTTCTGTTGTTGCCTTGTTTTTTGCTTAGCCCTTGCCGTCCTTCTTCTCTTTTTCCTTTTCTCCGCTAGATGATATCACCTGCCTCTTCCTCTGTTTTACTTTCGTGCTTATTACATTCTTCCTTCTCATCCTCACTATCTTACACACTCTTATTTAACTCTTCGCTTCCCTCTCCTCGCCCCATTTCCTTTTGACCTAACTGTACTCCCTTCATTTCAATCCATTCACTCTGCCATCACTACCTTTCCACTCTCTCTTTCTTCATGCTTTATCTTCTCTATTTATCTCACTTCATTGTCCACCTATCCTCCATACTCAATCAGAAGTCCATAATTTCATAAGCCACATCAACAAAATAATTTATCATATACATTGTGTTATTTTCTCATAATGATCATTGTTACAGATGACAGCAAATTTTTTGACTATACACACCCTGTGACTGGAACCATCGACTTTTCAGTGTATCCGTATCAGCTGTTTTATCTGTAAGTATATTCACAAAAATCTAATCAGAACCATATATGACGTACGGCAACGTGTCGCGACTTTTTTAAAAAAGATTCATGTTCTATATTCATGTGTATATTAAGCCATTGGTTGAGAGCACAGCATTAATACTATAAGACAAAACCATATGGAACGTTCTTCAGTTCTATTAATATAATTACATCGTTTATGTAGAAGTTATTTCCAATTTCTCTGTAAAATTGGATACATCTTTTGTCATATCAATCATGAATACTCCGTGACTGTGCCCACAATGACGTTACAGGTTATGATTTTTAATGCTTTTTAGATTTGAGAACAGTAGTAAACTTGGGCGGTTCTGGATAGAGATTTCTGCTCTGACACTTACAGAGTTTTCCAAGGTTCGCGTTCAAACTAAATCGACGTCGTGGGCCCCCTGATTTCAAGGAGTGATGTCACGGGGAGCGCTGCTTCCACGAATTTCGCATTCGATTCTATTAATTTTACCCTCGATTTCAGGAACTGCGCATGATCGAGAAGCTTCAACAAGCTTTGATGGTTCGTATCCGTGCTAAATTGCGGAGGATCGCTCCCAGAGCCCCTTGGCTCCTTGACAGAGGCCCTTGGCCCACGGCCCCGGAGAAGCTTCTAGAAGGCCGACACCTGATTTGACCTCAAACATTATCTCGCAGAATTGCACAGCGAGGATGCAGCCTTCCGGAATGCAGCCAGGGTTCCAAGAAATTTGACAGTTTCTCGTCAGCTATTCCATTTCAAGAAATTTGCGAACATTCCGTGCAAGTTTGTGCGGGTTTCGATGACTACCTCCTTCCCCGGACCCCCATACAGTCTGTAGGCGCCAGTCATCAGCCGAACACTATTTTCACCTTGAAGATGAGTTACGATATTCTTGTTATTCAGGGTATCAAATTTCTCACAGTAGATAAGCGACCCTTTTGTGCATTTCCGAAAGCACGAAGGAATTTTTTTATGTACAGTTACTCTCGCACATTGAAGTATCGGATTACTCATAGCAGATAAGCACGCAATCCTGCTAGGTCTTATCGCTCTAACCAATTCAGAACGATTCTAGTGTTAAGTCCCACATCTTATATAATCATTTAATATCATATAGTCCAGAAATGTCATATCATTATATGACACATCAATGATATTAAACACTATCATACTTTGTCAATATCTAACAATGAGAATACAAATATAATGAAAAAGGTTAGTTATCAATCGATATATTAGTAATTTTTAAGAAGGGGAGTCATATTAACCAATCAGAAGTAGTTTTACTGCTATAACAAGGGAGGCGAAAGACACATTCGGATAATGTGGCAAAGAGATTAAGAGAACAACATCAGAGTATTAGAGCGTGTTGAATAATATAATTAAAGTTAAAATTAAAGTTCCAATTAGAATCGTGAATGGAGTCAACAAAATTGACGTATTAAATGTACCAAGAACCTCTAAAAACTTATCCAAGATAACAAAATCAGAGTATTCACAATTTACTCGAAACCTTCCGGGATAGAAATGAAGACGTTGTATAGGGCATCTATCGATCCTTACTATTTCAAAAAGGTAGAACTAAGGCCGAATATAGAGATTCTACTTCATCCTATCAAATCATTAATATAAAATCGAAACTGGGATAAACATCTTACACATCACCAAGTCCAACAGACTAGTCATTCATCCCAGACGATCCACTTCAGATTCAATCATATAGCAAAGGAAATTCAAGTATATCAGGAATGCAAGCCTTGAGTAAGTACAAAGTTATGCCTAAACGAAGTTGTAGGAAAGTTCAATCATGCAAATTATTCAGACAATTAAATTAAGTGTACATTCAAAAACAAACAAAACCAATAAGCCAAAAAGATCTAGACGCGACAAAATATCAAATTAACGAACAAAACAATTCTATTCAATACTTACTGTGAAAACTGATTCCCATAGAGTTTCCGAAACTACCAACTGATTTACCTATTGAAGAATCACTTAAAAATGGAATATTTCCTGTTCCTCAAAGATATATTTTGAGAGATGATCACAACTTTTAAACTATAAAACTCGATAGGCCTTGTATTAACACATGCACGTGTTGATTAACTCGACCGACCCAACGAATCACCTCTTTCATTATAAATTCTATTTGCATCGCTCGATTTTCCGAATCTAACAATCATAACACTAGGGAAACCTTGGAATCTTCGTATAAAAGCCCTTTGATGATGCATTATAACTATCGGTAAGAACAAGGGATCCCGTTCAACTCAGACGAAGTGAAATGTTTGATTCGAGCTAAGAGATACGTTGATAATCTCGTCAAAAAAAGATTCAAGATCTACTAAGATAAATGGACTTTTCGAACATCAATAAAGTGGATCGATTGGACGAATTTCTTCCAACGAAAAAGTTGCAGAGCTTGAAGCTCAAAAGGAATACAAGATTAGCAGCATTCGAAAGATTCGAACAAAGTATGGAATGAGATTAACCGTGCACGTCGAGAACAGCTTCTCGAAGTTTTCATTCAGCGAGAATGTTGAAAGTCCTAAAAGAAGACAACGATCTGTTTCGAAGTATGATGTGTACTGCTGATGAGAATCGGCTTTTTATACGCTGTCTCGGTGCCCAATAAAATTAGAATGAGTTTCAATGTTTGTAAACGTTTATACGCATCCTCTTAATACGTTTACTATGAAAATCCCCAACCAGATCGTTTTCTCCAGTCATTTTTTATAAACCCTAAAGGCATCTTGCAGAATCACTCGAAGAATTTTCTTAACGTGATTATAAGGTACGTCCCCCGAGTTCCAGGATATTCCGTAAAAATTACGTTTCAAACACTAATTCAGCTCTTGTACTTGGTGGATAAGCATTTCCGCGGACAAGATGGTTAAAAACGGAACGTTGCAGGTTCAGAGAAATTGCTGCCGACTCCAATCACAGATAACTCCTTCAACACAAACTCATTCGATAGTTTCTTGATCCCTTATACGTCCAAGATGAATTACATTTTGATGAACTGCGCAGCGAATTGATCGAAGAATATTTATACCAATTTTTTCATCCCATCACTAATCGGGTTGTATTCTACAATACGATCGTGCAGAATCAGACAGAACGCTGATGTTTCGGTACAGAAGTTGTCTTCCGCCCTGAATTCCAGGCGGACATTGACCAGTCCGAATTTGAGGGATTCGTTTTGTTTCGAGCAGTCGACGACGATTAATCGAATATACGTGAGGAAATCACTTTTTTTTTATAACGTCTCAGTATCCTTAATGTAGTACGTAGCTTGAAAGTTTGCGTACATCTCGTACAGCAGAGCGAACTGATTCCTATTAATATCGGGGTTCAGATTTCCGTAGGGGTTTCATCATGAGTTCAGGAAGAGTTTGACATCTCTGACGTTGCCGAGGTCAAAGTGTATTTTTATTTTTCTTGTTCTTTCTATCGATTTGGAATCCCAATATGGCGTATCGAGATTTTTCCAATTGATTGGACGTTTTGATGGTCCACACGTATTTCAAAGTGGCGGAGAGTAGAGGGTATTCATAGAATTCCCAAGTACGGACACTTATTGGGATGAATGCATCTTTCTGGATGAATCTCAACGGTTCTATTTTGTGACGATCCAAGATCTTAACGTACGGTACCAACAATTACAATTGGTGAATTACAACTTTATATTCTTCGGGAGCATTTTGCACGATTGCATTGGCGTCGCTCTTTGCTCTCGTCAGGATCAATTCGTGGTTAGCGTTAACGACGATTTTGCGATAATCTTCGGCAAAACCTAATAACACACTCAGCGATATGGATACATCAAAGTAACTAGCTGGCCGAGAGTCACGGAAATGTATCCCTTCATGAGATCCGTGAGACCGACGTTCTTATCCGATCGATCTCTGAAGCATTTATTTCGTAATTAATATCCTCGAAGGGATGACAACTGTTGAGAATCATGCTTGCAGTCGCTGGAAAGCCATCTTCCTTGATCATCGTGCGTGACTGTAAGTGCAAAGAACTTCTGCTCGGTAGTAAGGACAGATCTTGGTATTGAACAGAGATTCGAATCTCATCACTATTGTTCATCTCATCAATAGGTGTTCAACGTTTTCTCCTTCATGGTATGCAGCAGACGAAAAGAATGCAAAAAAAACGAACGTTTTATTTTCCTCTTTTAATTCGTGTGACCTTGAGTCGCGTATTTTTTTTAGAAATACTGCGTATTGACGTGTTAGCGGTTTGAGAAGCTTTCGACGGCTGACTTACATTTGGGATATCAGTTTACTATTATAGTCACTGCTAATATTTAATATTTAACGTGCACTCTTGTCATTATGACTTCTCCTTGAGAATTCACCGAGTCTCCGTCCTAATGGACTATTAGAAGCTGCAGTTGATCTATTGTCTTGGTAGCAATCGATAGATAAATAACGTGTAACGGCACCTCTATGATCTTGTATCTGAGTGGCACAACTGGAAAAAATTTGTCTATGGTATTCACTTTACGTTCGTTTATGCAAGCACCCATAGTAACTCTGCATTCGACTTGCCGAGCGTTCAACTTAAGATTGGCTACCGGTACGTCGGACGTGTGCAATTTATTAGCATTCAGAATGCGTTGAGTGAAGCCCAACAAACAGGCTAATGAATCGTCGGGTAGAAAGTTGACATCTAGTTTACACTTAACTTCGCTGTACAACGTATTATTTTTAGACTTAATGTGAATAACTCTTCTCCGTTAACGCGATCTGCACATAGTTCTCAATATCCTCGATCTCGTTAGCAGAAGGTATAATAATGATTTCATCCACCACGTACAGCTTGTTGTGGCCAGCGGCGACTTTAGGAATCGAATTGAAGGTTAGTAATTCGATAGGTCCCAGAGTGTAATTCTTACATGGACAAAGATGGATAGATGGATTCCAAACACTTAACTGACCTTGTGAAAGTACGTAACAAGTTTATACTGTAACGCGACATCCGTGGAGGTTCGTGGCGGGAAGAAGCCTGGGAGAGAAACTGGCAGCGCCGAGTCAGCAGATCGGGCAAATTCGGGTAAGGTAGGCGCCGCCCGGAGACTGGTGGGCGGTGAGCGCCGAAAAACGAAGAGCGGACCGAGGCGAGAGGGACCGCACGAGTTCGGGCGAACTCGGGATTCTTCGGGAATCCTCGGGCCGGGGCCCAAAAGGGGGGCACTTCGCTTTGCACCGTTGAACGGGAGTCTTCGGGGAGTGCAAGAGAGTGCGATTTTGAAGATTCCTTTTTTGATAGTGACTGTGATTGGACGGATCTGTGAATTTAGACGACTTTGGCATTTCCCCCGGACTTTGATTTGTGGAAAAGTGTGCAGCAGCACGAGGAGCAAGAACGCGAGGGAAAGGGAAAGGGCGCCAGGCGACCATAGGAGAAGAGCGAGTGAGGGTGAGCCGAAAGTCATAAGTCCAGCCACAGTATTAATCCCGAACGGAGCCACGCGCCGGCGAGGAATGAAGTACATCCGAGGAGTGGGGGGCCACGGGTCCACCATAGGCTCTCGCGCCAGAAGATTTGAACACCAGGGGCATAGAAGACAACCTCCGTGACCGCGTCCATTGTTAGGATTGTGTCGAGTCGCGCCCGTTAATAACACCCAAGTGTACTCGTTTGCCTAGGAAGAAATAAATGTCCATGATTGTTAAAATTAAATCCCACCGTGTTAATTATTTCGGAAAGGCCGGCTGATTCCTGTAGTTACTTGCCGCCCCCACGTTCCCCTCTACCATGTTGAATAAGAGCTAGCGGGAAGCCCCGGTCGAGAGGACTCCCGGTGTTGACGTGTCGCGGATTATAAATTTGAAGGCCCGCAGTGTCGGGCTGGTGCAAGAATGCACCTGGCGCCCAAGGGTTCCGCGAAGTGAAGCGTTGGGGGCCAGTGGAAGAACGTAGACAGGAAATGCGTTACAATACATATAGACGATACTTACTCTTACAATTTAACTGTCTACACAGGAACTTTAGGCACAAACGTCCGCATGCGAAAGTATCGTACTCCTGATATCGCTCGAAATTGTCTTTTACACTACCAAGACCGAGATATCCAATGAGATCTAGCGGTCGTCGAAGATTGCCAAAACTGTCAAAATAAATGACATGATATTTTAACTACTTGTACGCGACCCACTATGTTCCTGGACCATCTTCGTTATCGAGATTGATGATTGTCAACTCGTACTTGTACGGTCCTTCCTTCGGCATGCCGTTCTGCATAAAGACTACAAAAATATGGAATTCTCATAATCTTGGCGTATCTTAGCAGATCCGCTTCGGTCAACGTTCGGGGTGGTAGTTTCACTTCAAATTATTTGGCTTTATATCAAGACCTAGTCTTTGTCTGTAGGAATTCAAATACTCCTTTGCCTAATGTGATGTTTTTCGTCGTCTTGTTGTACCGCTGACTTTCGTTCAATTGTACTTTGATTGCGTTCCAGTCGTCTACGGCTTTAGCTATACCTGCGGCACCGCCGGCGAAAGCTCCAGCGACACTGAGATCCGCAAACACAGGGGCGAGAAATGGCAGATAGCCTCCGACTTTGGATGGTAATGGTAAAACGCGCGGTGCTCGCAACGTTGCGCTTTCCACTCGCTCGTTCGACGGCAGCTTGTGCACCCGTGCATCATTGCTAGAAATTGTAACTTGGCTTCCTCGATGACTTTCCTCAGCGTTCTAGACTTCGGCTTCTTCTTCTTGACTCCCATTTCCAATTTTGACTTAGCGCTCATTACGTTTCGTACGGATCAGGAAGCTGCTTTCTCACTGAAACTCGCGTCTTTAACCAAAACCCACTTCCAAGCTTTTTCAGCCAGTACCCTATCCGCTGCCCTTCTATGTTGGAGGTTTTCTCGATTCTTCGAGTAGATAATACCGTACTCCTTGCAGGCTGCATCGAGGGACTTTTTACTCCCATCGCCTCATGCGAGTTTCTTCGCTAATTTTGTACCAGGCCCACAGTACTGATAACCAGATTTATGTAACTCAACGGGTAGACTGTTGATGATCCTGTTGACAAATTCTCTGCCACGTTGAGATTTTTGTGCCCAATGCGTTTACGCATAGCTTGCATGATCATGTCTATGCTCTGTGGCAAAAAACAGTTCAAAATAAACAACGATCTTGACAATCCCGTTATTTAAATTTTCATGTTAGTCATAATCGAGATGAGGTTCAAAACGCAGTCCGTCAGGTTACTTGTAATGAACTTTGACGATTTTTCACGTGTTGAGCAGAAGAAGAAGAAACGATATGGTGAAATACTCCCAAATAGTATACGGGCAGTGTTTTGTGGACCACCTAACTACGGCAAGATGTACGCTCGCATTGCTCGTTCTTATGACTCATCATAAGCGTTGGCGGATGGCGTTGAGTACTTTCCCTTTACGGAACACGAACAAGTACTGCCATTAAACGAGGTACGTCAAAACTCGATAATTATTTACGGCGATATAGCCTGCGACAACCAAGATGACAACAGAGCCTTCTTCATTATGGGACGGCACAGGAACGTTAGCTGTTTTTATCTTTGTCAGACGTATGCTCGCATTCCCAAAAATCTGATATGCGACAATGCTATTCCGATGGGGGAAGAGAAAATGAATCTGATGCATTTGTACGACGACCATTTAAACACTGATATGACTTACGCAAGTTTCAAAGATCTGTATTCAGTATGCTGGAACAACGATAAATATTGATTCCTCGTAATCGATAAGTTTAGCGAGCTCGATGGCGGTAGACACAAAAGAGGATTCGATTGTTTCATGAGCATAAGTGAATGATCATTGAAAAAATAAACGCAGTCGGTTTTCGGATTCAACAACATTAACATGCAACGCGGAAAACTTCGGGAGCAAAAAAGATCTTCTGTCAAATCGTTAAAGCCAGCGACTTGTTAATCAGAACGGCCCTATGCAACAGTATCTCGATATGTTGCTATCGAATCAAGGAAAGCATTTGGATACCGCTTATGGTGTGCGCGAACTTTCCAAAAACAAATTGATGATCCGCGACTCGCTTATCAATTTTGAGGGTGATCGAAGCCATATAGGCAATATGAGTTACTTGAAAACTACGGGTTTGATCGAACTCCTGTTCAAAAAGGTTCCTGACGAGACTAATGTAACCCATGATGATTTGGACAATTACAAAAACATTCTTATAACAACGAATGCACATA
>JARQSV010000466.1:18239-34179 GCA_030142285.1 Calameuta idolon | reverse complement strand
GATAACGAGCCGAGAGCTCGTGGTACTCCTCGAGGGTACCTGGCGCCCAACTTTTCGATTTCTGGCCGAGACCACCCACGTTCCCGATTCCCGATTTTGTTTAGTTTCGTTTTGACGACGAAATAACGTCGCACTAGATACAGGAAACTACGAACGGGAATACCTGGACACCCTGAACTTCCACATCTAAAACCTAGATACAAGAAACTACGGAGAGGAACACCTGGATACCCTGAACTGCCACGTCCGACGCCAAGATATCGGAAACAACGTAGAGGAGTACCTGGACATCCTATATCTCTAAAAGCTGTCACCTAAAATACGAGGAACTATGCGAAGCACATACAACATACACCGAACACACGCGATCCACATGAATGCTATTAAAGATTTAATAATTCTACACTATTGTGAAAGCAGCCTTATACTAGCTGGAAATTCGGTGTGAACGTTAGCTTTCCGTACAAAGTATATTTATCCTGTGTTCCGATATAAGCTTTTAGTACTGTGTAAATAACGTCATTACTGTATACTGTGCAACCATTCTGTTTTTATCGGTTGCATTGTTCAAATTGTATAACGGAACACGGAACGTATCTGCAGTATGTGTTTGTAACGCTCCGAGCGTCGACTTGAAATCCCACTAGATGTCCCTCCTTGTTGGGTTCCGTTGGTGAAGAATGGAAACTCACCTTGCGAATATGGAAGGTAATTACGAAACAAAAATGAATATTAAGATAGAAATTATATATCAACTGCAACTGCAATCTGCTCTGATCGAAGGTCGATACACAAGTCTTTATTTCAAAAACCAAAACTCTCGGGACTCACCCCCAGAGTCTTTACAAAGATTCCTCTACCAACATAAGTTTCAGCCAATCAAATGCGAGTTCAGAAGGAACAAGGGAAAAAAACCGTGAACTCATACTAGCCGTCTCTCACGGTTGCTTCTTCGAAGAAAGGGCCAAGAGTCTCCATTTCAATCATTGGCACTTGACTTGCTGACATTAAACACTCTTATCGTAAATTAGAAGTTCTAAATAAACATAACTAGGTTAGGCACCCTTTAACTAATAGAGAAAATACAATCCTAATATTGATAACTAAACAACGTCTATTATAAGATTTATAATATCATTTATTAAGTAATCATAATGTCACCACTTACATATATCGATTCTCTCAGAGTTATTCTTTTATAACTAAATCTCTCTATAATAATATCTTCGATTAAACATATCCTTTATTCGTCGTTTGAATAATTGTGGGTTTCGATATTGTTAAAACGTATACCCTCTACAGCCGGATTCCTGAACTATACCAAACATTGTCGCATACGTCACAATGTTAATAATAGTGGCACCACTCACAATCAGTGTCGAAAGCATGAAGCACTGTAGATATACGGAATTAAAATTTATTATTATGAAATAGTGTTATAATTACATTTCTCCGACAAAAATTCATGTGCTAAGTATTTTATTCAGTCTCAACATTATATAGTGGTAATTTTTATTATTAATCGTAGTTACAATTTGTGCTTGATATGTTTTTTAATGACTCATAACCTATTTTGAAATGCAGGCAGCAATAGTCAGATCGTCTATTGTAAGCATGTGACAGTTATAACACTTGTATAGTTATTAAGTCTATAGTAAAAAGTTTTTTTTATTAAGTAGATACATTTTTTTTATACAGCCCTGACCTCTTGAATTTTAGCCCAAAAAGAATGTATCGACTTAATTCTATGAATCAAAGATTTATCAGTTTTCAAACCTTTGATATTGCTGAAGCATTAGATTTAATCCAAGTTAATCCTTTCTTATTATACTTGTATAAAAATGCATCAAGCTACATGTGTATACCGTTCTGACAAAGAGTTTCATAAACAAATTCATTTTAAGCTCAGTACTATTATAAAATATTTAACTTAACCTTTATTGTTACATTAATTTTCTGCACTTAGGAAATACACAGAGAGATAGTGCGAATTCAATACAGTACGACAATCAAGGGTTAATCATATTTTATGTATGGTCTCTTTGAAGTAATAAAATAATAATTTTTTTTCATTAATTGTTTTTTTTTTAGAATATGATTCATACCAGAGTAGCAGTAACATGCAACATGATACTGAACATAGTAGAATCATCAGACAGTGACTCAAGTGATGAAGACAAACTCCTTTTACTTACATCACAAATTTGTATAAGGCAGAAACTTGTTCCAAGAACAAAATGATATATGGAAGGTACAGTATATCTGATGAGTGATACAATGTTTAAAAGTCATTTCAGGTATGTTAAACTATTCTTTACATGCAGTAATTAAAACAACATAGTTCATATAATAACAAAAAAGAGATATTAGAGTCAATATTCACATATTTTTATTTCCTATTGCTTCTAATTTTATTTTACAATACCAAGAAGGTACTAAGTAATTTTGATCTTTTGTTGGGTAAATATAGATTGTTTATTCCAAATTTTGTATTCAATGTTTGGAGCAATTATTTATTATAGAATATTTCTTGTCCAAATAATCAATACAGTTACAAGGTACCTAAAATATTTTAATGTTCTTGGTAAACAAGTCATTTTATGTTGTTCAAGTCTTGAAAAGCAGATTTGTAAATTTTGCCAAACTAGATAATCTTGAAAATTTGTGTTATGTTAATCAATTTTAGAGGTTTTATTTCTTCATATTTTCTTAGAAAGTACATGTCAAAATATTGCTGTAATATTCGTGTTATGTCAAATGTCTATTGTATTAAAAGATGCAAACTCTAGAATTCTTTGTCATCTATTGTTTTCAGAATGAGAAGAGATACTTTTACAATTCTCCGTCAAATGATTGTTGAACGTTTAAATAAGCAGTCTGTGCGATATGGTAGAAATCCTATTCCACCAGAAAAACAGTTGCTGTTAGCTCTATGGACTATGGCTACTCCAAACTCTTACAGGTAAAAGATTGATTTAAGTAATTACGAACTCAATTTCAGAACTTCAAATTACGTAAAAAGGCCTTTATGTGATTGGCTTATCATAATTTGTTTCTTTAACTTTCTTTGAATTGTTTTTTATCAAGTATAATAAACACTGAAACACTGAACATTCAGAGAAAAGTAAAAAAATGTGTAGAAAACGATTCTATTTCTATTTAATACTTGCAATATGGTATACTGTGCATCATGAGTTGATAACTGAAATTTGTTAATATTTCATTTTGAAAGATCTATATGTGATCGTTTTGACGTGAGAAAAGCCACAGGATGGAGAACAGTACGAGGAGTAGTACATGCATTTTATCGACTTCGTACAAATATGATTAAGTGGCTTGATGCAATCAGAGTAAGAGAAACGTGGAAATACATATTAAATAAATATGGCTTTCCAAAAGTGCTGGGAGCTATTGATGGTACCCACATCAAGATTGCTGCCCCTAAAATGAATCACAAAGCATAAATCGCTCTATGTCGTGACTTAGCTTGAGCAATGATTTAAGGTAATTGATTAATGGATAATAGCGATCTTTACAGTTTTTAAATGATTTAACTTGATTGTTACTGTCATTGGTCAATGGTATCAATCACTGACCAATTAGAATCTCTATTTGTTCAAATTAATTCACATCCGAATCCATAAAGTCGAATGAATCACCCTTTGCATATAAATATATTTTCCAAATAGGTTACAGCTTCTTGTTATTCTTTTCACAAGATACAGATATGGATATAATAATATGTAAAGAATTCTTTACAGGTTGTGTGTGACGAAAATCTACGACTCATACACGTATGTGCTGGTGCAGTTGGATCAGTACATGATTCATGTGTCTTCGGACTATTTAGCTTAAAAAATTATTGTACAAGTGACTATTTTCCCGAAGATATTCATCTTTTGGGAGACGCTGCTTATGGGATCCAGAAATACGTGATGAACCTTACAAATGCCATGCACATTTAGAAGCCGAAAGTGTACGCTACAATGCAATACATTCATCATCGCGAATTATGATACAACGTTCTATAGGGTTATTGAAAGGTAGATTTCGCAGCCTAATGGATGCATTCCTAATGAAGCGCACTGATCTCATTCCACGTTATATCGTTGCCTGTTGCGTGTTACACAATATTTGTATTAATCCAAATGATTTAATAGACATTCCCATTATTCTTAACCGACGAAGTCATAAGTCCATTACCACGAGAGGTGAACGACAATACAAGACATGCAGGAATTCAAAAAAAGGATGCTATCAAATGTCAACTTTGTGTATGTAACTAAAGGCAGGATACCTGTGTATAATGTGGATCGTACGGTTAAAAACGCCTAACTTTAAATTTTTAAATTGTACGCCTTCCATACGGGAACTTGAAATTACAAACAGTTGTAAGTAGCAATAGAGGGGAGGGAAGTAATAATCAGAGAAGATAGGACAGCAGAAGGGCAAGGAGGACTCTAAAGAGTGAGAGTAGTGAGTGACTTCGTGTACAACAAAAGTGAGTCAAAACTAATTAAATAAATTATACACCTATATCGTCCTTTTGTTTCGTATCAAGTTATCACAAGTATATCATCAATACAAGTTATAGATAATACTTAATGGTCCAAGGTATGTAATTATCAATATCAGAATTGAATAGTATATGCAGGGTGAATCTCATCAAACGTCCAAAATAGGTGGAGCTGAATTGCCTATCGAGAGTGTGACGAAACATTGCTTTCCCATCCTCAACTGATTGTTCATCTCATTGTCTGAATTGGCTTGCCTTTGCAGTAACTAAGTCCCACCCATTTAGGACTGTAAAAAAAAATTATTTTAACTTTATTTACGAAGGAAATTCTTCAACATTGTACACAAGACTTATAATATCATCTCTTATTTATTAAAGAATCAGAGACTGTACTACTATTTGCTATAACACTCTTATAAAATATAATTACTAGAAACCAACTAAATAGACACCTGAAATGTGCTTTGCACATTAACTAAAATACTCAATTTTCGTTTAAAGATCATCTGCATCGTTGTGATGTGCTGGGCGTTATTTACACGTTTAGCAAGTTAATCTCCCGCGCTTAGCGTGAGAGTTTATATTTAATTTTGTTCTAGGTAAACTCTTGCTAGCCGTCTTATACAGGCCCGGTCCTTCGGATTGTGTTTGGGATGAGGAATTGGTGTATGGTCAACTTAAATCAAATGATTCTAAGTTCCCTTTGAACTGATTCGAATATATTGTTACAACCCAATTTGCTTAAAGAATAATGGATAATTATGATAATGAAAATGCCGGATGATCTTACAAGCTAGTTGTACAAAGGAGGTCTCGCTATGCCGTGTCCACACTCACTCTTGCATACTGACTCTCTTACTCTTATCCGGTGCAGGATAGTAGGCGCCCACGTTGCCTGGATGTTTGCACTTCGCCGTTTCGCGGCTCGAGCTCCTTTGATTGGTAATCACTTAAAACTACATGACAATATTGTTCGTGGCAGAATCAAAATACTGACATTTAAACTCACTTTGGCTGATACGCTATGCATGCAACTCTTTGGGCTCGACACGCCTTATCGACTTACATACGGCGATATTTAACAGTACGCGGAATTCCCGTGAGAATGATAACCGCCGCGCGATGCAATTTGTCAGGAGCTACTCCAGCCCGAACTGTGTGCTTTGGTGTGTATCTTGAGACTAGTTTTTGCTCTCGCTGATCCGTTCCACTTTCTGCAAAAAGTGGATGTACAGACGGGGGCAAATTTTACTAATTCAGCGTTTTACCGACTCGCGTGAATCCTGGAATTTTTGGTTCACACGTTTTAGGCATGTTCTCGGTACGACAAGACCGGAAGCTGGGTTCCTCACATAAAGCCGCAGTCGGCATTTTCGGACTCGCGTGATCTCTTCGTCGCGTTCCCGTTTCTTACTGATGTTTCCCGTATTCGAGTATGTGTATGAGAGCCGGGGTCCAAAAGGCACGGCACGTGACATCATATCAACCTACAAAAGTATCGCTTTCCATTCTATCCAAGATATTGCAAGGTACATCTGCTACGAGGTTTTTGGTCGATGCAACACTATCATCCTTATTATCACAATTATTTTCTTTAACAAGTAGTTGTACGACGTTTGTCAATTAATATAAAATTTGCATTTTCTCCTCATGCCGAGCCTTTCTTTGAGCTTCTCTACGTTTCCCTGCTTCTCGTTTATTTCCAGCATTTTCAGCGACAAGGACTGAATAAAATTTCGTAGACGCTTTGCAGATGATGATGTGATTTCTAAAAAATGGTGTACTTTATATACTATGTGTTCATTAATTGTTAAGTATATCCGTTAATTGTATACATTTCTGAGAAATTGCTGTTCAGGCCATAAATATTTTACTAATATTTTGTAGAAAAAGTAAGTTTCTAATGATCACTGCCGAAAAGATGTGAACTAATATCTAAATAATATATAAAAATCTAGATATAAGTAAGACAGACCCTGTTCATCTACGACGTCGGAACCCGCCGTCGAGATAGGTCGAATCTATGGCTTGCTTGCAAAAATTTCATCCATAATCTGCAGCATATGTTGAAAACATTTATTACTATGTATACGTGAATATGAAACCGTTCTACCGATATTTTTGTATTAAGCTGCCTAATTATGCTTCGTGTCTCGTTCTCGAGATCACTATGTGAATACTATGTAGTACCGCTAGAGTACGCAGGTGTCGCCACAAACTTTAGCCTTTACATTTTAAAAATGCCGCCCTCTGATCCCTAATGTTAGCCTCCAACGCCATGCTTCCTTCATAACGCTTTTTGTGCGCGTCATGAGTGCCACAGCTTTAGCAATCGGGAGATAAATCAGTGGTTTTTAAGAAAAAGTTTACAATAATGGGGAAGAAGAGAGAAGATTCACCGTCGGTGGAGAGTTTGCGGAAGAGAGTGAAAAGACTCCAGGATCAAATTGAGAAGAAAATTCACGAGAAAATAGATGTTAGCATACAACGAAGAAATGACGCAATAGAATCAGAGGATAAGAAAAATTCTCAGAATTCAAGTAACATGATTATTTTCAGGAGATAAATAATGTGGAAAGGTAATGAGCGAAATCAAATCGAAATAACGGCGGCGAGCTTACACGAGAGGTAAGACGTGTCCGCACGTGCAAACTAGGGAATGTAAATGCGTCTTAGATTAGACAGCACATAACCTAGATCTCTCACTCTTCTAGAAACGTCGAGTGTGTCTTCGTCAGATCTTGAGATCGAAGAGGATATTATCAATAAAGAGAATATTGATATCAACTCTGACACATTGCATAAGGACCTAGAAGAGACGGATTCAGTAAGAATCGTTGATTGTGCGGAGCTAGATGAAGAAACCTTGGCTATATTAGAAGAAGACGACATCTCGAAAAACGATAAAAAGTTTTTCTTTCATCCCATGTTGGCAGCCACATGGGAAAAGGTTATGTCAGACGGTCTGAAGAAAGATAAGAAAGCAGAATTATTGGCAAAGTATCCTCGTATAGGAAATTGTCCTATTTTAACGCCTAAACTAAATCCGGAAATTGAGGCTAGCGTCAATGAAACTGGGAAAAAGAGAGATAGATTCCTAGTGGCAGACCAAGAGTTATGTGGTGCTAGTTTGTCCGCTTTAGGTACAGGGATCAGTATGATCTTTAACGATACGATAAAAGAAGTGGATACTAAAGAATTAATAAAGATACTAGTGGAGGCTGGGAAGCTCATGTGTGAGCTAAACAGTCAGTTGACTAAAGCAAGGAAAGCTTTTTTATATCCAGGCCTAGACAGAAAAGCTAAGGCAATATTAGAGAAATCTAAAACGGACGAGTTTTTGTTTGGATCTGAATTATCCCAAAGGATAAAAACAGCTAAGTCAGTGGAGAAGCTAGGGTTATCTCTGAAAACACCAGCAGCCGAGAAAAAGCCAGTTTTTCATGCATCGGCTACTTTAAACTGGAGAGGCCCGTCTGGCGCACACCGAGGGCAAACGCAGGCGGGCTACAAACGTCAAAATTTCCAGAGACAGTATCCTCAATCAGGGTTTCAAGGGAAAGGTCGTCAGACAGTTCAGAGTCAGGGTCTGAATCGTCCGTCGACAACTCAGTCGAGTTCCACCGTAACAAAGAAGTAATCCAAATGAGTAAAATAGCTGGGCGACTAAGATTCTTTCTAGAGGCTTGGTCGGAAATAACATCGGATAAGTTTATCCTGAGTAGCGTACAAGGCTATAAGATTGAATTTGCGAAGATACTGGTGCAAACTAACGTCCCCAAACAAGGTCTGTTGAATAAGAAGGATGAGCCCTATATGCAAGAGGCCATTGATAGATTAGTTAGATTAGGAGCAATTAGAAAGGTTTCTGAATGTCAGGATCAGTTTTTGTCAACCTATTTCTTAGTACCTAAATCAAATGGAGAAAACAGATACGTATTAAATCTCAAGAAGCTAAATGAATCAATTATAACCGACCATTTTAAGATGGAAGATATCAAAACAGCTTCTAGATTATTGACGAAAGGATGCTACATGGCATCTTTGGATTTAAAGGATGCCTATTTTTTGATACCGATCCATAGGAGTAGTCGAAAATTTTTAAGATTCGTATGGAAAAACCAGATTTTTCAATGGACATGTGTACCGTTTGGACTGAGTACAGCACCTTGGCTTTATACAAAGAATATGAAGCCGGTAGCGAACCATTTAAGATGTAAAAATTTATTATCAGTTGTATATCTGGACGATTGGTTATGTTTTGGGGCCACAGCGACAGAATGTCTAGAGAATATCAATTCAACACAGCAAGTATTGAAAAATTTGGGATTTATTATTAATAAAGAAAAGAGTAGCTTGACGCCAAGTAAGACATGTCAATTCTTGGGAATTATATTGAATTCAGATAACATGACGTTGGAGTTGCCTGATGCTAAGAGGAAACGGATTTTATTGTTAATAAAAAAATTTCGAAAACAAGTTAGATGTAGTATAAGAGACTTTGCGCAATTGGTAGGTTGTATCACAGCAGCATGTCCGTCTATTCAATATAGATGGTTATATTCAAAAGGGCTTGAAAGACAGAAGTATTTAGCACTGTTGTGAAATAATGGAGATTATGATAGAACAATGGAAATTTCACAGTCCTTAATGCCAGATTTGTGTTGGTGGGAATCAAAAATTTTAACAGCAGTGAACCCAATAAGTCAACATAGATTCGAGGCGGAGATCTTCTCAGATGCATCGAAAACAGGTTGGGGTGCTGCTTGTAATGGAGAAATAACGTACGATTATTGGAATGAAGAGGAGCTTGAATACCATATTAACCACTTGGAATTAATTGCAGCCTTCTTGGCGTTGACATGTTATGGTGCAGATAAACATGATTGTGAGCTGTTACTTCGCGTAGATAACACTACAGCTGTGTCATACATCAACAGAATGGGTGGAATTCAATATCCATGATTAAATTCCATAACGAGAAAGATCTGGCAATATTATGAGCAGCAAAATTTATGGATTTTCGCATCTTATATAGCTTCGAGGGATAATGTTGAGGCAAATTTTGGATCTAGAATCAATAATATAGATACAGAGTGGGAGTTAGCTCCTTGGGCGTTTCAACTAGTCACGAAGAGTTTCGGTTGGCCAGAAATTGATCTCTTTGCATCCAGGATTAATAAAAAATGTCTGAAGTATTGTTCATGGCATCGGGATTCTGAAGCGTACTGTGTAGATGCTTTTACGTTGAATTGGAAGGAGTGGTATTTCTACGCGTTCCCGCCATTTGCACTTATCTTAAGAGTGTTAAAAAAGTTCCAACAGGACCAAGCACGAGGGATCTTAGTCGTACCAGACTGGCCTTCTCAACCATGGTACCCTCTCTGGAAGGCTATGCTGGTAACAATACCGGTTAGGTTCGAACCAAATTGTAATATCATGTTATCCCCTTGCAGGAAGATCTTTCACCCCCTAGCCAAGAAGATAAGTTTGATGGCCGCAGTATTATCAGGAAGGCCTTTAGAAGAAGGAGACTGAACGAACAAGCAATAGATCTACTCATGGCCTCGATAACAGAGTCCACCTTAAGACAATACTGTAAACCAGTGGGTGAATGGTCAGCTTATTGTAGCAATAAGGGGTGGGACATATTTGACTCAGAAATAGAAAACATTATTGCCTGGTTAGTGGAAAAATACGCAGAAGGAGCGTCGTATGGCACGCTCAACACATATCGATCAGCTTTGTCATTGATCATCAGTGAAAAAATGATGAAGAGTTCTATGGTTACCAGGTTAATGAGAGGAATTTTTAATAACAGGCCAACAAAGCCTAGATATGATCGGATATATAGTCTAGAGCCGATATTGTTAAAAATTGAGCAGTTATATCCGTTAGAGAAATTAAAGTTACCCGATCTGACTAAAAGACTAGTAGTATTACTAGCGGTGATTACAGCTCATAGAAAGCAAACATTTAGCTTAATAAAGATAAGTAATATAGTTGAAACTATGGAAGATTACGAGATTAGAATTTCGGAAAGAGTTAAATCGACAAGGCCTGGGGCTTACCAGCCTTTGCTAATACTGCCAGAGTTCAAAGATAAACCAAAGTTTTGCGTCGTCAGGACGCTGGAAAGATATTTAGTGGTAACAAAGAGGTTACGAAAAGACTGTGATGATCTGTTGATAACTACAAGAGCACCTTTCAAGAAAGCGTCAAAAGACACAATCAGCAGATGTATACGGGCTTTCCTAGTAAAATGCGGAATAGGCAAAGAATATGCTCCGCATAGTGTGCGTCATGCGTCTACATCTTCAGCCTGGAAAAAAGGAGTCGACATAAAAATTATAAAGAACTTGGCTGGATGGTCAGAGAAATCAAAGGTATTTGATCGTTTTTATAACAGGCCTACATTTGGTAGTAAAGCTGGATTTGCACAGGCAATAGTATCCGGAATAACGCTATGAGAAGTTATGTAAAAAAAAAAAGTTGGTTTTTTATATAACACTGTTCGATTATTGATATGGTTCTGTATTTCCTTAAAATATGCATAATGATAATAAAGAAGGTTACTGTATACTAAACTGTGTGGATAGGTATCTCTAAACATCTACCTAGTATTCATATAGTGATCTCGAGAACGAGACACGAAGCATAATTGGGGGATCGAGCTTCGCCCGCCTTCGGCGGGCTCGCTCGATCATAATTATGATGAGTGTCTCGTTCGAAAAGATCACTGCCCGTCCAGAAAAAGGTTTTTTCTTGTAAAAAAAAAACGGTTTTCCCACCCGAAAATAAAACATTACTTTAAACTTATGAAGGAAGCATGGCGTTGAAGGCTAATATTAGGGATCAGAGGGCGACATTTTTAAAATGTAAAGGCTAAAGTTTGTGGCGACACCTGCGTACTCTAGCGGTACTACCTAGTATTCACATAGTGATCTTCTCGAACGAGACACTCATCATAATTATGATCGAGCGAGCCCGCCGAAGGCGGGCGAAGCTCGATCCCCCAATTACCTTACATTAAAATATATCCATGTCCTTCTACTGTTGCCAAATTTTTTGTTCTGATCTTTTACTGTTTTGTAGTGACGTTTTAGTGACTCCATCTTTGATATGCATTTTCCTACTGGTACAGATGGAAGATCTTTTTTTCTTTAATACTGTTGCTACTTCTTTAACCACTTTTACCCAGCACTCTGATCGCGCCCTTTCTCGTTACTAAAAAACTCCAGATTATTTTCGTAGGCGGCTAAAAGTATACCTAGTAAACACTGCAACATAATATAAATGTAACAGTAACATAACGCAATGTAACAAGTAATATAGCATGCTTGTTACAAGTGACTCGCAGGTAAGTTAAAATGAGACACTCAAATGAATATCACGTTTTTATCAATGTTACAGAATATTGTTATATGAATGTTATCAAATTTACATGTGATTGTTATATTACGTGTTGATATCATTCATATAACCCGTGCATCATGTAGATCAAAAGATGTATATTTGAGTTTACGCTAAATAATGCTGTTATTCTGCAATATCCTTTATGGTTTTTTTTATACATTGAAATATATAACTATTATGGTTGTTATAACCAAAATGTTATATAATAGTTATATCCATTGTTATGTACCACCTTTGCGAGAATATCATTGAACAGTTATGTTCTTGTAATGTACAAACTGTTATATTACTTGTTATACCCAGGTAATATAACTACTATATTCAGGATTTGCTGGGTAGCTACAAGAACATAACAATTTTATAGTATTACCTTTGTGCTGACAGAGATAAGAAGTAACAATGACTAATAAGGACTATGTAACAGTTTATACAAGACTAGATAACCATTCAAACTTCTTCAATGAAAAATTCAAGATTTAATGAGGTAGTTATTGCAATTGCTCATTAAATTTTTTGCTTCATTTGTACATCTTTAACACAAAAATTATGTATATAATCATTAATTTTGTGAAAGAATAATTAACAACAAAATAAGAAAATATTAGATGCGCCATTGATGTTTATGATGATTTGATACTAAAAAAATTCAAAATGCTATTCTTAAAGAGACTGTCCATTCCAACCCTAAATCAGCCTTCATAAAAATACAATAAAGATAGTTTGAAGGTTTGGATTGTCCTGTTTAACACACCTTCTATTTCACAAGATGATTGTCTCTATTGAGCGTCATTTTCCCTTTGTCCTTGTTGAAACTCCTGTTGAACTATTGATGGAAATGATTAGAAGTTTTGTACATGAAGCCTTTGGCATTTTACGCTTTAAAATTCATTGTTTGAACTTGAAATCTAATTATATTTGCAAATACACATGAAATCCAACAAAATCTTCATTGATAGTAAATGAACATATAAACTTACCACTTCTCTTTGTGCGCTCCAACAATTTTGTGACATATGCGGAATCTAAAAATAAAAATTGTATAACGCAAGTTATCCATGTCATCAATTTTACTTCAAGTAATTTTATTTTGGTAGAATAATTTGTTCACGTACCATTTCTTGCTTTTTGGATCGGCACGGGATATATTCCCATAGTGTAAGACACATTTGTATCAGTATCAATTAATATGATTTTAGTATCAATTTTCTAAATTATTCTCCAGTTCGTTTTCCCACTCTTCCCGTTAATTTCACCGGAAGCGGACGTCATTTCCTGCATTACTGTGACCGCCTAAACCTTGTACGGCCAGGCGCTCGCAGTACAAAAATTTGGCAAATCTATGACGTCATCAAAGTTACTAGGCAGACAGAGATGAGTAGGGAGATTGCCAATGGGCCTGTTTTTCACGGCCTCACTTTCATTCTGTGACAAACTCAGCTCGACTTAGCGCCATCGCTACTGCCTCCCAGTCGCTCGGTATGGTAGAGCTTCATGTTTCCTGATTTGATACCGTGAGATTCAAGGCGCAATTCGTAGTAACCCTTAATATTCGAAGTACACAGCCAGAGTTATTACCTTTACTTATACGTAAGATATAAGACCCCAGTCGCCCTGTAACATTGGCATTCTAATACTTTGTATACCTTCTCTTTCTGTACTGAGAACGCTTTTCTTTGTAAGCAGCAATAAATAAATGAAGGAAACACTTTTGTAGGGTCCCTCGCAATAAGGCTCAAGGGTTGTGCTAGCCTAGCGTACGTGCTCGCGCGCTGGTCAGCATGAGCTAGCGGGGTCTGTTTTTTGTCAACCACATTTGGCAACCAAGTGGGCTCTTCCACTGACTTGTCTTTTGCGCGGGAATCCCTCGGGAACTTTTCCACGCTTTCACCTTTTTCCCTCCTAAAAATTCCCCACGACAAGAAAATGACTCACGAAGCCTAAAAGCGTTTCTTTTTCAGGCAGTGGGGACTTAGCCTTGAAAGAGTGAACTTGTATACTCACGGCACTGCTCCAATTTTGTTTCATCATCCCACACGCGTACAGTCAGTCTTTTTCTTGTCCACACATTAGTGTAATATAAAATTTATTCTAATCCAGTATAAATTAACTCGCTTGTCGATCGATTAACTTTCTCGCGTACCATTAAAGACCTAAAATAAGTAAAAGAGGAAATTATCGTGTTTATATCATTTCAAACTTCCCGGTCCCATTGCGCTATTTCTATAGCTAAAACAGCGGCGAATCTCTGACAAAACTCACGGTCCTGAACGGCCAATCAGCGAGGGATTTCAAGGTAACCAGCCCCATGACTTAACAATTCAGGTTTCGGCGCGCCACCTTAGCGGAAGGCCCTCGAAGCAGTTCCATGTTTTTGATTGGTCGAGTATATATAGTAATACTACGCGTGAGAATCTGGAGTCCATGCTATGGCGCGTCGACGCACCACCTGAACCAGAACCTCGAACTAGTTCCACGTTTTTGATTGGTCGAATGAATTCGAGTGTTCCTCGAGATCCACGATTTTAAACCGGGTGAATACTCAAATAGGGAGACTTGTATCGACCTTTTTTGACTGGATATTACATAAACCGTAGCAATGAGGTAGTCAATTGTGTCGATGTTAATATCCATATGAAGCTTTGGAAATAATAGAGTAAGCAAATAAGACTTGAAACAAATTCTTGAACGTGGGCAACTACTGAAATATAAGTTTTTCAAACTAACCCATCATAATGACTCGATAGCATTCGTTCTTGGTGCTCGATTAACGTCCGAAAGTCTCGGGTTCGAAACTCATGTCCCACCCCTACTTTTTTGTTAATTATCAACTATACTTATTGGTTCACCTAATTAACTTAAGATTCATGAAATACATGATTATATTAGACTGCAAATATTGTATTATATTACATCGTATACATGCAATAAATTGGTACGTGAATAAGCGAACGTTTCTTCTTTCCGAGAACCTGCGTGTGACAAACACCTATGGCACGCTGTTTCATTTTTTTAATAGCATAAATAATATTCAGTTGGATAAAGAAAGCATTACGAAAAATTACCAGAAAAATTGCACTTACTAGTCTCGGGTATAAAATGATAAGCATATAAAAATGAACAAATTATTTTCTATGGTGAGATGAAACAAATAATTTATCTGGTTAGCGAATTTTTTTTAAATTTAATTTTTATCATTCAAGATTATGTAAAGACAACATTTTTAATGCATCGAATTATCAGAAAATTATGTCGAGGTAGAACATGCTAATAATTCGAAATATTAAAAATGAAATTATCTTTCCATAGGTTTGAATAAAAATAATTAACTATTTGAATCAGGCTACTCAAAAATGTACGAAATAAAAAATTTGTAAGCAGATACTCTATCTGACTCATTTCACCATACATATAAAATAATTTTGTACATTTTTTACACTTTTCATTTTTTTTTACCTGACATCAACAAGTGCCATTTTTTCGAATATTTTTACTGCTTTTCTATTCGGTTGACTAGTTTTTAAACTATTAAAAAGTGAAACTGTCTGCTATACGTACGAGTGTTATTACATTTATTCTTTTTAATCAGATCACGCTACGAACATCGCTGTCAATTTTTACCTTATCGATCATCTTCATGAGAGTCCGTATTTTAGTTTTTTTGTCTATTTTTTGAATGTCAGTTCGCTCTGAATCTTGAAATATAGAGAGAAAGAATATAAGCGTTTCAAGTATGGAATAGAAAAATAAGGAAAGACAATATCATTTCTATGCGTACAGAGGATATTCAAACGGAAAATTAACGACCAAGTTCAGACTGTACAGGTTTCCTAAGAAAGACGATCCTCGACTGACAGTATGGATCAGCAATACAGGTTAGTTATCAAAATGAAGTCTTTATCTGTACACTTACATATTTCTTATAGCTTCCGTTTGTACACTGGGTCTTATTAGAGTGAACTTCATACAGTATCTACTACAACATTTAAAAGTTCGCAGTCAGAAGTTAAA
>JARQSV010000466.1:0-14292 GCA_030142285.1 Calameuta idolon | reverse complement strand
CAGATTTTCGAAATTGTGTACAGTTTCACCGCAAATCTCAAACGTGCATCTTAGCTGATACACTCTGTATATATATATATATATGTATATTGTAACGTTATTTTGTTGGCGGGCCCCAGGTTGGGCGTCATCTATAACGTATCTTCCTAACTCTACTCGACACCGATAGCAAAATCCGAGAACGAACGATCTGCGGGAACCAACCTACTTCACTTTCGGCCGTCCACCCTTCGTTCATGCATCCGCAAGCCAGGCGGGCGCCAGCCAATTCTTGTATCGCCGGGAATTGACGAGCCGGTACGAACTGGAAGATGGGGTGGAACAGGCCCAATTCCACCAAAACGAGAGCTTTGATGGAACCTATCAGAAGGCGATAGCTTAACCGATCCTTCCGAATTTTGGGGACGCGTGAAATCGAGAAACGCCACCCTACATGCTAATCTATGGGGTCGCGTAAAATCAGCAAACGCAACTGGATGCACGAGCGGGAGCAGACGGTAACAGAAATGCACGGCCGCTCAGGCTGATAGGATACGGTAGAGAGGGTCGGAGTAAGCGTCAGGCAAATAGTGCGCGATACTGAGAACAGCTGATCGAGAACGTGACAGATCGAAATCCCTTCACCAATTAGCAAATTGGGATTCCTCACCGGAACTGGTGCAGCTGATCCGAGATGATCGAGAACCGCATCCATCGACGCCTTGGGAGCGTGAGTCGAAATTCACGTCACAAACCATTGCCAATTTTCCTATTATAGGCATTTCCCATTATCGCATGGATTTGACGTGCAGCCGTACGTACGTTCATTCATGTGAGCGTCCGTAAGCGTCAGCAAGCGGCCTATGGAATCATTGGGTCGAAAGTCGACATCACGATTGCACTTAATTTCACTACACAACGTATTATTGTTAGGTGTTTTGTGAATTACGATGATCTTATCCGTCAGCGCGCTATGCACGTAGTTTTCGGTATCTTCAATCTCATATCTATCAGTAAGAATAGTGATAACTTCATCCTCCACGTACAGCTTGCTGTGATTAGTGTCCACGTTGGGAATCGAATTGAAGGTCAGCGACTCAGTGAGTCCTAGAGCGTAATTTTTGTACGGGGAAAGCTCGATAGGAGGGAAGTATTCAGCTTCCAGTATAAAGGAGGTGTTTGATAAAGTTAACGTGAATGAATTCTCCACGATCGCAAACACTCAACTAACTTTGTGAAGTTACATAGCAAATTTATACAAAGTGTATCAGCTATGATGCACTTTTGAGATTTGCCGTAAAACGGTGCACAATTTCGAAAATCTGATGTAACGAGTACTGAATATTTTTTGATTGCGCATCGAATGAGCATATTATTATTGTTTGTTTAACTTCCGTTTGCAAATAAAAAAAATTATCTTTGCCGTTTCAAATGATATTGAAAAAAATTAAATGCAAAAGTTGAAGAGCAAGTAAAAATAATAGGGATGAAAAAATTTCGTACGGATTGTATACATAATAAGGGAGACATTTATGTTCGAAATTTTGTCATTTTTTTGAAAAATTTTTATACAGCCTTAGCTTCTGCAGTAGCTTCCTGCTGAACTCACGATTCGCAGTTGTTTTGAGGTAGGCGTTCAGTTAGACTCAAACCCGTGCACGGTGGCTAAAAAATATTGCAATGCTTTTTTTATTACAAGTTGAAAGTCGAAGTAATCCTACTGTAGACTTCCGTGATCCTGTATGTAGATTTTGGAGTCTTCGTGTTCCTTGATGTAGATTTTGAAGTCAAAATCCAGAGCCGAAACTTGTTCTCTAACTTTTACACCGGAAGTCGCAACTGGCTGCCAGTTAATGTGAATGTTCTCTGTGCGAAAAGAAGTTGATATCTGTCTTTTCGTTTCTTTCCTAAATCATTTTTTCAATTTGACGTATTTTTCACAAAATCCAGAGTCGAAAAGTCTTGTATAACTAAGGGTTTTAAACTGGTGTGAATGTTCTCTAGAAGAAATAAGTGATACATATTTTTGCATTTCTTTGCTAGTCCTTTTATTCAGTTTAACGTATTTTTTTCAAAATCCGGAGTCGACAAGTGTTGTGCAACTTCGCCATCGAAAGTAGCAAGGTGTTGCAACGTAGCAGGTAAAATGAAGTTACATGGAGACATGTAATTTCAACTTCTTACAAGCTGCGGTGCAATGAGCCGAAATTTGGTTGTTTGAAAGTATAGAAGACAGAGCAAAAGTTGTCAGAAGTGACAGCTTCAAGTGTCCTACTTAAGATGAGACATACAGGAGGATACAGAGGAAATCAAAGAAAAAGACATAGGTGGAGTCATAGAGAAAATTCTCCAGAAAGGCAGAGATAAAGGCTGATAGGAAGTCAAAGTAGTTTTTATCATTTTAAGACAATTGATTGCAATCTTACCTTTGTCCACTCTCTAAACACTTATGGGAAAACCTGAAATTATTTATTTTTAGAATAAATGAGAACGCAATGCTTTATATCGACATCATTGAGCTTTATTAATATTTCAATATTACATTTTAAGAGAATGTAAAGGAAAAACCATATTTATTTTTAATTAAATGTGGTCCTGAAAAGAACCGTTTTGTGTCGCCTTGCACATGTTATATGTAAGATTTTTTTGGCGGTTTTGAAAATAGCCTATTCTCAGAGTGTTGGTAGACGTATTAAGGAATTTCACTTGGTATTGCGGAAGGTGAAGAAGGCAGGCGGAAGCTCTATGCTTATACATGGGCGAACCCCATTGGAGCCAACTGTAAAAATGATTTATAAGGAACAGAAAAATCAGTAAATTGCGACTAATAATGAAATTATAAACAAATGTATATTACTTTTTGACAGTTATGAATTGGTTGAAATCATTTTACAATATTATAAGGGACATAGATTCGATTTTATAATTTACGTTATCTGCGAGAAAGTCTTGCAACAAGGCGCGTGTTTTTTGCGATTGGCAGCTTTGAGTGTCATGGCAACCTTGAGTATCATGACAACCACGAGTGTCATGACAACCTTGAATACCATGGCACCGGTTACTCGCCCACAGCCGCACGAAGTCATCATGGAGACTAAAGTCTCCATGGAAGCCACGATGAACCGATGTTACAGATGGAAAGGCAAACTTGTAAGTAAAAAGTGCTATGACCACATGTTAAAACGTATAGAAAACGGAAAAAATAGAAAAAAGTCCTCGGAAATATCTCATTCAGAAACACCGGAAATGCCAGGAGAGAAGAACGCGGTAGAAGGGTGTCGTATTGTCGATATACATTATTTTGCGAATGAGATGAAATGCAAGTTTTGCAAGGAGTCGTTGTCACTGGATAATATTGAAGCAGAAACGCGAAGAGGATTGGCATCGATATTATACGTACGGTGTCAAAGCTGTTTGCTCCGATATAAAGTGACAACAGGACAGCAGCATCAAAATCCCAACACTGGTCGTACTGTGTTTGATATTAACACTCGCGTTGCCTTGGGTAAGCGAATAATATTTTAGCAATTCATAATCTTTCGATAATGCTCGACATGTAATCAATAATCTATATCTACTACTAATTAATGTGGCATGAAAGTGATTCAATAAAAACAAACCTAATCTAAATTTCATTACTATCAATATGATGTTTATATTGGACGTATTTTAACGCAATTATTTCACTCAATTTATAGCTGCTTTGCACATTGGGCAAGGACACACGTACGTCAATAAGCTTTTACATACCATGAACGTCCCTAGTATGTCACGAGATATATTTAATGTCCATAAAAGAGAAATAGGGCCTGCAATAGAAGCTGTGGCAAAGAAAAGTTGCTTGCAAGGTGCTAAGCTAGAGAACCGTCTCACAGTAGAAAATGTTGAGAGTTTACAGAAGCTGTTGTAAGTCAGATATTTTCATATAGTTATTTTTAAGTGAATCGGGTCATCCACAATTATAATGGAATAAGCGTGATACAATTGAACCTATGAAGTATGTTCATAATTGTAATGCGAAATTATTACTGTTTTGTTGCTTTCGTGTTTTCACAGTATTATTTTTTACATAATTCCAAGATTTTACATGTGCCATTGCATCACAGTTTTATTGTCATTATTTTTAAGGAATGAACCCTGAGCTTAAAAATTCATAAATGAAACAAAATATTGAATCCAATTAATTGTCTCATAAGTAAGTCAGAGCTGAATATTTTCTATACTTTGTATACATCTGCTATTGAACACCTATAATATAACAACAGAGCTCTATAGTCTCCTTGAGGTAGTGTTCTAAGTATATGTCTGAATTCTTATATCACCTAAACAATTATACATTATGGAAAATATACAATATAAATGAAAAAAAAATTCAAGATCGTAAGATTGACATCTTGATATATCCTGTACTTTTCATTTTTTAAATCCTTTTTCCTGATTTTTCTTTAACTAACAGGCCTGAAGACTTGCAGACAGGATTTATCATTCCTCAGGAGCTGAATACTTCAAGAGAAAGCGATAGGAATTCTCCATTAGTGCGAATATTTGCATCTTACGATATGGGGTGGAGTAAGCGTGGTACTGGTCGACAATATGATAGTCTAAATGGATTTGGTGCATTGTATGGATCACAGTGGATAAAAATTCTCGATTATACAACGAGGAACAGAAAATGCAGGGCTTGTGACACCGGATGTTCGAAAAATAACCATGATTGTCGATTAAATTTCCATGGATCGGCAAAAGCTATGGAAGCTGACGCAGCTAGGGAGCTAGTAACACAGAGCTAAATTTTGAAAGAAATGAATTTAGAAGTTGGCGTTTTTATTGGCGATAATGACAGCTCCAGTATTAGTGCTGTAAGTCAGGCGACCAATCATCAGGTGGTCAAGCATTCAGATATGAATCAAACCGCAAAGGGTGTCACGGGTGCTCTATATCATATTGATAAAAAAAACGATCCTAATCATGAATTGACTGGGGAAGCGATAAAATATCTACAACGATGTTTTACCTACGCAGTAGCACAGAAAAAAGACGATACCGATGGAATGACTGTTGCTATTAGAAACATACCTTTCCACGCATTCAATCAACATGAGAATTGTGGTGACTGGTGCGTCTACATTACGGACAAAGAGAATTACAAACATGTCACGATCTCGGGAGGTTTAAAAAATTTCAATCTTTTTGAGGCGATACAACATGTTTTTGAGAAGCTTGCTCAGAATTCCAAGAAGTTTGCAGCAGGAGCATCCAGCCAAGCAAACGAAAGTCTGAATGGTATAATGAGCAAAAAATGTCCGAAATCATTAAGTTACAGTCTTTCAGAGTCTGCTGAGTACCAATATGCTTGCTCTGTTAGCCAAAATAATGAAGGAGAAAATTACTTGAAAAGTGTGTTGACAGTTATCGGATTAAATCCAGAAAATACTCTGTCTAATCACGTTGCGAGAGTTTTGAAAGGGTCCTTAGGAAATGCAGAAAGAGCCCAGACACGAGATTTCAAAAAGCGAAGAAGATCATTGCAAAAGCAACGAAGTCAGCTACGTCATAAAAAGCAAGCTACTGAAGGGAAGACATATTAGAACAATATGGGATTACTCGAAATTCCAGCTGTAGTCAATACCGAACCCCCATCTAAGGAAATATACAAACCACCTTCAAGGAACGAGCGCGGATCTGGATTTGAAGCCATAGTTTTCTTTGATCTCGAGACGTCCAGCTTTAGCCCGTCATGCAATGTTTTGCAAATCACGATGAAATGCGAAAACTCCATTTTTAACGTTTACATTAATCCGAGTCAACCGATACCCTCGAGAGCATCCGAAATACATGGATTAACGAATGAAGAAGGAAAGTTACACCTACACGGAAAAACAATTCGATCTCTTTCCTTCAGAGTCGTTGTCCAACGTTTGCTCAAGTATCTTCAACATTTAGAGAGTCCTTGCACCTTAGTAACACACAACTGCCCATTCGATGCTCTTCGTTTGATTCGTATTGTTGTGAATCCAAACGTAGAATTCACGGGTTCGACTGCTGGATAGGATATTCGGGAGTCAGGTACTTTGGGATTCGTTGCCCGAGTAAAAAGTTAGAACTTATCTCTCTCAAAAAAAAACAAGTAAAGATTTATTTAATAAAACAAGAGATAAAATTGAGTACACTATGGAATCGTAACAAAGTGGTGAACACGAAAGTTTCGAGGGCGAGGTTAGTACTTTGACTAAATTACCGCAGTAACAATTCTCTCGTATCTACTGCCACGTCTGTCAAGCCGAAAGGCCGTCTGGTTTATATATCTTCATTATTGGAATTTAGAGACAAAATAATTAAAAGATTGATTTGCGTATTTCGCCATGGTGTTAACATTGCGTCTCCTTGTTTCCATAATTTCTTAGCGATGCAATGCGCCTCGTCGCAGCTTGATCATTCCGTCGCTTCTGATGTAAGCACGTTACTTAATTTAAAATGTGGCGCATAACAAAATGATCAATTACTCTATAATTACCAATGAACTAATTATTTTTGACTAAAGAATTGTTGTGGGTAAGGTGCTATTCAAAGTGAGAACTCTGGAGTGAAGAGTGAAACTATAATAGGAATAGTGTTTATTGTGTGTTACGGCCCATCGAACGGTACGGACGGTAACGGTATATATCCGGATATATATCCGCCGTACCGTCTACGGTACTAGTTGATTACAGAACAAATCGGCAGGCTCTTGCCGCCTTTTCAGGTTGTTACGGAACATGATACAATTCGATACTTTAATGGCGAGCACTTGCTCTTTACTGATTATGAGCACTTGCTCTGTTCTGATGATGAGCACTTGCTCTGTTCTGATCGCGAACTCACGATTCTTTCCCTTGACCGTCTCTCCAACCTGCTCTGACCAGACTGCCGGCACCTCGTCGCTTCTCGACGCATTTTTAGTTTCTTAACGTATGCCCGTAGAAGGCAACGTTCCTTGCAATTCTCAGAACTACCATGGCATAGGAACCTAAGGTTCCCAGCTTCTTTATGCCCGACGTGGTTCTCGGTATTGTGATAAGGACCAAACCGTTGGCGACGGATGCTAGTAAGCGTTTACTCGCTTTCAATACCTCGAGATCGCCCGAGAGACTCAACACCTCATAGCCTCTGACCGTGGGATACAACAGAATCGATATTAATATATTTATTACTAGGTGTTAATTTACTAATTCTCGATCCCAAAATTTAATAAATGACGGCAGATAATTTTTTCCCTGCCATAGGGTCTTCAAATCGCCATCCGTATGCTTTGGAATGAGATTTAATTGTTGACGGGCGTTCCTGATATAACAACGAAAAATAGTAGTGAAAGCAATGTCATTCAAAAGCTACGTTTTAGGCACTGCCTGCTTTTCATATTCCAACTGAAGAAAAATACTGCAGGAACTAAGGAAATGATTTGTTTCATCTTAGGTGAATACTGTGTCGTATAGTATATGTAAAAACTGGTTACAAAGATTTAAAGATGGAAATTTCAATCTTCAGAAAAAGAAACACCCATTTTCGGAACCGAGACAGCTGCCTGAGAGATTACAGAAATATGTAGAAAGTAATAGAGGTTTTTTTGAAGGATAAGTAATTTTTTATTTCTTTTTTCTAAATAAACATCAAAATTGTGCAAAAAAGGCCAAGAATTAATTTGTACATCTAATAATTTGTTGAAATAAATTGCGCAAGTTACTGAATCTTCATTAATTAGAGTAGTCTATTCAAGAAAATGAAATTGTACCGCTGCTTCCCCAGAAACGTTCATCCCATTATATTTTAATTTGTATAATATTTGTAAAAGAGAAGTTCAATCGATTTTATTAGCACTTAATGTCAAAAATATAGTTGATTTGCCAAGTTGTCTTATCATGACAAACAAATCTTTTTTCTTTTCCGCCCAGTATCAAGCAGCAGAAGGTATTGTCCGCAAAACTGCTAAATTACTTTCCAAACACTTACTTATGTATGCTTCAGATTCAATTTTCTGTTGAGTTAACATACGCATTTCTGCCGACATGTTTAAGGGCAGTTTTAGAGCTATCTAGAACTCTTAGGCCCTTACTCATACCTCTCTTGCAGCGTTAAGAGACGTTTTTTAGTCGTTGAACGACAGCAAATAAGAGAGACCTTATTCATATCTCTCTCTTAAATCACTATTATGGATTAATCCTTAAAAGACACTATAAGAGGCGTCTATTAAAGACATTACCTACTCATACTTCTTCTTAAGTCTCTCTTAAAGCACTTTTAAGCTGATAGAGAGCGCTAGTTGTATAATAGCGGCCAAGGGCACTATTATACCGCTATTGCTGCCTGGCAAAATCATTCAAAATGGAATCCGTCAAAGATGTCGATCACGGTGTCAATGTGTGTCTAGTGAATGCGATGCGATAAAATAATCCGAAAGTTTTTCGTTATCAAATTGATCCATTTGAAGTGTACAATTATCGTGACTTTCGTAACCGATGCCGGTTATCCAAAGGCAGCGTAACATTTCGTTGTTGGATTGGTGCAAGAGAGGTTAGAGTCACCGACGGGCCGTCTATGTAACTGTTCACCAGCGCTCCAACTCCTCATCGCTTTGAAATATTAAGCGAAAGGATGTACTAAACGAAGTAAGTTCACGTTTTCTTAAACGAATTCAAAGAATCCCCTGTTTCTCTTCTTCGCCGAAGTTTTCTCTCCTTTTTGATCTTTCAGCAAACGTCTAAAGCATATATGCATATGATAATCATCCATTAATATTTATCATCGATAACATAATGAGTTGCTTCGTATTTCAATAATATATCTCATTGATCAGCTAGGTAATACCGTTCAACTATGCTTACGTATAAAACAAGATAACTCATTCTAAGTAAGAACCTTATTGGCCTACAATTCAAACGAGAACCATATTTAACCAATTACATACTACCTTTCACAGAAGTTACTTTTCCATATCACGGCAATATTAGCGTCATTTTGAATTTGAGGCGTGCGCAACGTCACGTAAATTTTCCTGACAGCGCGCCTTTAACTAATAGTGGTCTTAAAAGAAGGTATGAGTACGGCGTCTCTTAACAACGGTCTAATCGTCTTTAACTAAAAGATGCTTAATAGCGATTATAAGGGAGATATATGAGTAAGGGCCTTAGTCTCATAACTTTCGTTGATATATAATGTAGATAGTAAGAAGTAACTCCGCACCGATCTGATTGTCAAATTTCTTACCTTGATGTCTCGGAACTGACCAAGATAAATGCTTGGAAAAAATAATTCCTTAACATTTTCATCAAAAAGAAACCTGTGGATTATTTTTCTCACATCGCGCAATTCGTAAATACTTATCATCATTCCAGCAGGTATTTTGCTGAGCAATCAATCCATCTTCGATCTGTATTTCTTCACTAATATTACTTTGAGGAATTAGATTAATAGAATCAGCATTTAAGAATGAATCATCTATTTTTGTATCGTACAAACGATGAGTGGAGTTTTCAATAACTATTGTAACCATATCTTAATATTTTTCTTGTTGACCAGACCCATAAGATAGCTTATTTTACGTTTTTTCTTTTTTTTTTAATTGCACATTAATGCAATGATCATCGTCAATCTTTCTTGGAAAATTCTTTTCTTAAAAAAAATCTTTAACCACGGTGTTTACCGACCCGGAGACGTTGATGATTTGTCCAAAAATGCCCAATTGGCTATGCACATATCACAAACATCGTATTTGCATAAATTGTATGCGTAGAGAGAAAGCTACTATATGACTAAATCCAATTTGGGCAGATGAGCCGGTATTTCTGGCTATTTAAAATCATTATACTTCGATAATATTAGAACGTTATTTCTTCATCATATCGACATTGATTTCCGGAATTGCGTTGCGTAGAATTTTTTCATGGTCAGGAGCAAGAGTATTTAAATCAGTTTTTAACCATAATCTGTCACAAATGGAACAGAATGAGCCAAACGGATTATTTAGAAATTTTTTTTGAACTGATTATGAGCTCTTTCATTTCCGTTGAAACGAGTGTACGGTATATTTCAGCTAATTGAAACATTCTGCGAACTTATGAATGGCCTATTGCTTGTCAATGGTAGAGCCAAATACATTACTATTTGAGTAATTTCTGGTTGCATTTGTGAAGTTACAATATTATCTGTAATAATAATAGCTTTTAATGCATTTTGCCTTACTTTGCACTCCCGAACACGTTGATCGACACTTTTTGGCGATTTTTTAACAGCTGGAGGAGTTTGGGCACATTTTCGCTCGCAACAAGTTTTCGATCACTTAATTGATGTTTTTGGTATGATAATCACTAATCGTATCAAATACAATACACAAATGTAATATGCACAAAGTAATATTGAAACATAAATGCGAGTACGTTATTAAGTTATTCCGTTATATGGTACTTCGAAATGTAACGATGAACGCAGCGAATTCGTTGGTTTAACAAACGAAAACTGGTTTTAGAGGTAAACGTAATGGGCATATAGTCGCGTCAACTGTACACACACATATCCATAGATATTTACATGTACAAGATGCCTGTAACGATCTTTGAAGCGGTGTCTTATCAGCGTCTCACTGTAGCTTAATGGTGCAGAGGAGTGGAGAGGCAGCGCTTTAAAAAATGTTCAGTCCCATGAATCCAATTCACTCTACTGCGCGTAAAAAAGTTTCACTTCAAAAACTATATATTTGTATTGAATCATCTGCACCTAACAAGCCTGCTACGTCTGGCCTTCCTTTTAATAAGCGTATTTGCCTTTTTTTACACTTATTTATTCGATGTGAGGATTTTTATAAACTATATATGACTCTAGTTATTGCTTAATTTGCATTTCAGAGTACGCCAGCCAAGTCCTATATTGCGAGTGGATAGCGAGGAAATGATTGGACAAACTCCTTCACCTGCGCATTCTGAAAACGTATCTGTCTGTGAACCTCTTCCTGGTTCGACTTATGTTACAGTTACATTCGACACGGACATTACGAGGATTTAAATCATGTTCGTAGTCTATATTGCAAGATATGTAAGTTTTCAGCGAATAATTCAGTAAGTCTATATGCCGTAAGTTTATATAGACCGTTTTTAAGTAATTATAAACGTAAATAGATCTTATAATTCTCCATTTGCCTCTACTGAATATTCTACGATAAAGGTCTCTATTGCATAATTATGTAATGTAACCCATTTTCCTCAAATTCTTAAATACTATTCATTGTTTTCAATGTTCTTTCTGTCGCTATATTGTTGAAAAAGTAGATCAGTAAGAAATAAATTGTTTTTTTCACACACCTCCATGGAAAGTTCGTACTTTGCGACTCGCTAACAGAGAGAAAAGTAATTACTTCCCGCCCTAGGGACTTACTGCACTTTTTATGGAGGGAATTTTGATGAGGGCTCCGGTTTTGTTGATGACTATGTAAAAGTAACTACATCACATTTACGTAAAATGAAGTTGAAGGACTATAATATCGAAACCATTAGAGTCAAATATAGAGGAAGCTATGTGACGATGGAAACATTTTTTCCGGAGATTTTCATGTCACCATGTTCAGAATGTGCTAAATCGTCGAGAAAACACATTTGAAGAAAATGTGCGGATGTGTGTGTGCGTGCGTGCGTGCGTGCGTGCGTGCGTGCGTGCGCGCGCGCGCGCGCGCGTGTGTGTGTGTGTGTGTGTGTGTGTGCGCGCGCGTGTGCGCGTGTGCGCGTGTGCGCGTGTGTGCGTGTGTGCGTGTGTGTGTGTGCGTGTGTAATAACCACCCAAAATTCAAACGTTTATAACTTGAGAACTGTTTTAGCTACAGCCCCCCGAATTTTACAGGCATGTGCAGCTTTATAATTCCTTCATTGACTATAATTTTTGTCATTATTCAAGCTGCGGTTCGGATTTTATGTCGTTTTCAAAATTCCAAAAAAAAGGGCTTCATCACTCTAGCGATCGCAAATTTTGTGATACTCGTCTAAATAATTCTTAACTAAGAGATTTGTATCCAAGGTTGATTGGCATTGCATTTGGAACAAATCCATCGAGAAGTTTTAATTGTATGATATTTTGAATTTTTCGAAAAATTAAATTTATCAATATAACTCCTGTCAACTTTGACCGATTTAGTTTCAACGTCCCAAACGTATAGAACATCATTCAGCCGTGATATGTTTTAAATTTGGCACTCACGTTAAGCAAGCTGCAAGTTGAAACTCGCAATTTGCTTCCTCCGAATCGCCGATAGTATACGATGACTCTATATGAGGAAGTTAAGGGTTTAAACTTTGTAATTCTTTTTTTTTTAATTATTACATTTTTTAATTAAATTGCTTTAGACGTTGTAGATAAGTTTATATTATATTAAAATTTTTATTTAATCTCAGGCACCAAAACACTATCGGTTTTTTGAGATTCAATAATTAATATTGAAATAAATAGTGAGATAAATAAATAAATGCCTCATATTTTCGATAAATAAACGAATGCCTCAAAATAATTTTTTTCTTTAGATATTTGGATTTATCAGTTGGTGGGGCTCCGGCAATTTACAGCGTTCTGCCCTTGGTGCACAATGTACTATTCTTAAATACCTTCCGTGTTTCATATATTTTAGAATTTATTGTTACGTCCGAACCAGAATGAAGGCCAATTCACCTAGTCTGGTGCCTTTACCGAACCGTTATATAGTATCACTTTGCCCTATTTTGAGTCGAGGAAGACAGAAGCTGAAATCAACATAGAACGACTGTTCAACCAAATGATAGACAATAGCCGTGAAGTGGTGAAAGCGTTGTTAGCGGATGTAAACCGTAAGTTTAATGAATTGAATAAGGAATTAAAGCAGAAAATAGATGCCAGGTATCAAATACAAAGGTAATATCGGATAAGGACAGACCAAAGGAGGAAAGCACAGTTAGCGTTAGTGAAGTGTTGGGACAGTCAGCATTAACCCAGCTTAAGTCATAGTTGACAGATTTAAAGTTCAATGGGGACATTCAGATGATGAATCCTAAGACATTTATAGAGAAATTTGAGAGAATAGCCAAACTTAAAAAGAAAGATAATGCAGGCAAAGTTCTAACATTTACAAATACTATGATAGGCAAAGCATCTGAGTCGATAAAAAGTGTTGAAAATGATAATGATGAAATTGGAGTGGATTATGGCGAAGGTAAGAGCAGGTGGCAAACGACACTTGATTTCCAGTAGAAGAAACGGTTGACACTTTTATTGTAAAGTTCTTACACCAAATGAACGCGAGACAAAAAGGACTCTGTACCGGGCGACACTTAGGGACAGACACAGTGAGAGGAGTTCTCCCTAGTCGAACCACGATCTTATCCAGTACTACGCGGTTCAAAGCTGTTTCCACAGTACATATGGGCGCGAACATTTAAACAAATAAATTACAATTGTCCAAACAGGATTTACATCACGCCTCCTCAATTGTATAATTTAATTTGTACACATATCCCGTTTGGAGACAATATTGTTTGTACTGATAAAATTAATAATAGCACAGATAATCTTAAACAATAATTATAAAACAGAACATTGTTATTATATAGTTTTCTTCTTCTTTAGACCAATTGCATCGACAAATTCTTTAAGTTTTTTGTGGCTGGTCGCTTTAGTCAGCGCATCAGCCAACATATGATTAGATGAAACAAACTGTACCTCTATCTCCTTTCTCTTAATACTACCTTTAACGAAATGGTGACGTATATTGATATGCTTGGTCCTTGCACTAAATCTAGAGTTCTTGCTGAGATCAATTGCTCCTTTGTTATCACAGAAGATAAGTAGCGGTTTTCCTTTTGGCGCGATCATCAGTTCTTGAGCAAGACGATTGAGCCACAGTGCTTCTTGGGTAGCTGCAGATAAGGATAAGTACTCCGCTTCAGTACTTGATAGGGCAACTGTGCTTTGACGATGACTGTTCCAGCTGATGGCACTCCCTTTTAGAGTAAAAGCATATCCAGTGGTGGAACGAGGGTCTCCAGGGTCCGTTGCCCAGCTGGCATCGCAATACCCTCGCAAATACCATCGCCAAATACCCTCGTACGCGGGTCAGGTATGTAAACCGATCCCTCATATTTTTAAGGTCACTTACCCTCGCATGCGTGTCGTATATATATATATATATATTGTAACGTGACAAAACGATCAACCTCTCAGTACGCCTGTACTGAGAGCGCACTCGGGACAATCGGACAATAAGGACGCGCGGCTAGTATAAACACACGCCGATAGAGGAAAAACAATTCCCGAAAGTCAATCCACGGAAAA
>JARQSV010000461.1:0-16199 GCA_030142285.1 Calameuta idolon | reverse complement strand
CGGATCGTTATCCATTCAGGAACTTAATGAACGCCATTTATTTTGCTATCTTTTCCCGGACATCTATCTATTCGGATTTCGTGAAAATGCGTATAAAAGATATCTCTATACACCCAAAAGATGTCTTTTCGGGGGAAACTAACACATGCCATTTGAGTATGTTCATTTTTTAATTTTTTTTTAATTAAAAAATGTATTTATTATTTATCCTTACGGATATCTTTTTTTACAGACATCTGAAAGATATCATTCAGATGTCGCTGTGCTATTTGGACAATTACACGAATATGTATGTTATAATCAGTTCACTGTTCGATAGTATAACCATCTATCGGCAGCGGTAATTCTCACACGACGTGACAATGCGACAGACAACAATATAATGAAACCACAACGAAATCGGCAGCAATTTTATAACACGAAACCACTGATTTAATAGTCAATTAAACCAGAAATCACTTCTTCTTCGGTGAAATTTCAATCGACTGAAACAATCAGTGAAATTTTCACTCATTCATTTTTAAGAATAACAAATAAACAGGGTGAGATGAAAATCGCGGTACAACCATAAAGAAGGTGATTTCTCGTGAAAAAGTAAATATAAATTGCAGTATTAAGTTTGTCTCTGTAAGGCTACATTTTTTAAAAAATCGACTTTGAAAATCAATCGGGCATGCATTTGAATATACTCGTCTTACAGGACCTCACTCGAGATACTATTTTCTTTCAAATTTGCACACGACGTATAATTTTCTTCAGGTGCAAAATAGTCAAGGTTAAAAAAAATGGGACCCGTTGTATTTTAATTCAGCATTGTTTTCTTCCATGCAAAGTTTAAGAAATGGGTATATCAATTCTATGATTACTCCTCAGTAATTGCAACGTAAAGCATTAAAAATTTTACGACAGAAAGTGTGTTTCCCAATCACTATGTTCAGGACTTCGTGCTTAGTCTTTTTACTCTTAAAACAAAGCTACAAAAAAATTTATCTCGAAGCCTTGGAGAATCACTATTTTCACAAAACGTAAAAATTACTCCAAATTACATAAATTCTACACGAAAATTTTAGTAACTGCAACCAACGAACTTTTCATAAAACTCAACAATTCTTTACGTTGCAGATTTCATGAAGGATAATCGAAAAACAAAGGTTATTCGTACAATTTTACTTCTTTCGAAAATTGTAATGTGATAAAATATTAACGCTAAACCTACCGACAATTTTTTATAAACGTACTTTTGGCTTTAAAATGGTCAAATGACCGCTCGATGGTACGTTTAGTGTTAAACTCTTAGGATAGTAGGCTTGTTGTCAAACTTTTGTATCTGATTCAAACAATTCGCGGTTTTCACATTACGTAAAATTGTAGTTGCCTTTCAGGCCGCAGATTCTATGGCACAACAACTTACCCTCTTCCAAGCATAAATGTATGCTACATCCATAAGCGTCCAGTTTTCAGGTAATGGTGCTCTTCTATGACATATTTCAATTGTGTTGTGAGTCATATCAACGCTGTACTTCAATGCAAGGAACTTCTTGAGATGAGCGATTGTCACGAGAGCTGGACATTGAAGATATCGCCGTGTACTTAGGGGAGTTACATTTTGTACTTGATCGATATCAGTTTGATTGCACAAAATATTCAATGGATCGGTCCCAGGCGGTAAATATTCCAAACTCAGACTAACAGCATCCTCCGGAGCGAATATTAATCTTCCACTCACATCCTCGCCACGCTGCTCCGCACTGGCCGAGTCAGCTGTCAAGAAGTACAAAATGCGTCATTATGTATTAAGGTGGAAACAAAATGTTTTATGGGGCCGATTCGACTCGGTTCGATTCGAGCCGATTCTCGTCTTGATGTAGCTTGACTCGAGTCGACTCAACTTATCTTGACTCGAATCGATCGGCCTCGCCTCGACTTAACCCTCTCCGTTTTAATATTTCTTTAGGCGCCCTCAATTTTTTTAAATGCCATACATATTGTAATTTCTCAAACTCATAGCCACTCAATTTCCTATAAAGGGCTATATAAAAGGCTATTTCACAATGACCAATAAAGCAATCGCACAATATTTGTACATATCTGTTCCACTGAAATATAAGTCAGGATAATTCTAAACTTCCATTAGTAAACTTGAAAGCTTCCAAACTACATAGGAATATGTATAAATATGTATAAATATATATTATAATGTATATTTTAATTCCTTAAATTTTGGTATATAGTTAGATGTTATTAAAGCATGTACAGCCTAAAATCTATATTCGAAAAAATCCAGTTGTTTGCTGTTTATACCCAGACGGACTTGTATGAATGTCACAACGTTCAGCAAGGTTGTGGATCTTACGAGTGCTCATCTGACAGTGATATTTTCTTATTTAGATTATGACATCAAAATACAACAACCAACGCCAATCTTGATTACATGTGGTACTTCGTTCATCTCGTGCTAAAAAAAGATAAATGTAATATCATTTATTCTCTACCAAAATATAAGGTAGGTTTAAGGGACTATTGGAGTTTGACACTTTTGAAAAATCGATTTTTTTTTTCATTTTTCGAAAGTATATACATGTAAGATGGTTGTGTACAAATTTCAAAACGATCTGAGCAGTCTAAGTATATTGTTCAGCGTCCTTTACATGAGCGCGCGTACCTGAGCTTTTTCATTTAACAAAACTTTGAACGCGTTTTACTCGAAACAGCATTTTTGAAATTGGTCTCCACGAGATCTCAAAAACTACTTGACCGATCCTTACGAAATTTAAATCACATAGTCTACATATATATATATTCCTATAAATTAACGCTCTACGAGGTTACCATTTTGATTTTTAATATTTTTTTGTACAAAAAACAGTGGAAAAAATACGTGTTTTTTCATTTTTTTTTTTCTATTTCGATCCGCCATTTTTTTATTTATCGATAAAAATCAATATCCAAGCGTCATTATCTACCTGACGTTATACATAATCCAACGCACTTTGTTTTTTTGGTTCAAGACAAGCCGTTCCTTAGTTACGATGGAGACCGTTTGCCTCCTACTTTTCGAGGCGTTTTGTTTAAGTACAATTGTTAGTCATAAAAATGCAGTAAAATAAATTTTAAAAAATTCTTCTATGTAAATAAAGACTAGATTTATTACCCCCAATAAGTTTTATTTCAATATTTTTAACAGCATCCCCAGAAAAAATTCCCAAAAATACCCTTTTATTTTAGGGTTCAAACTCTAATAGCCCCTTAAGTTTACTTCATAGCATGTTGAAAAAGAATTTTTATCGATACCTAACATTTGCTTCATATTTGCATTACGCCATGATCTTTTATTAAAAATGCATATGGTACATCATCTATTTTGAAATACAATAAATCTCTTTCAAAATTATAAGGGCTCAAAATTAGAGTTGCTACTCATCCACCGCGGTGAGATTCATTATAGTTCACGAAATGATAAAGAATATTAATTAAAAAACCATATAAATAAAAACTTGATACGAAAAATAGAGCATTTGAATTAGTTATCTTCAAAGTAAAAAGCATTCTTGTCGATATGAAATTTTCAAAACACTCAGGTTGTTTTATATACATATGTGCTATATGCATTTTTATTTAACGATCATGGCATAACGTAAATATCAAGAAAATGTGACATATCAACAAAGTTTCTTATTCATCATGCTATGAGGTAAACTTAAATCATACCTACCATATATTTTGGTAGAGCATGAATGAAAAAATATTTATCTCTCTTTTGGCACGATTAACGATACATCACATGTATTCAAGATTGGCGATTGTTGCCGCATCTTCATGACATCGTTTGATTAAGCAAATATTACTGTCAGGTGAGCAGTCATACGGCAACAACCTTGCTGACCTTGAGTCATCTAACACGCAACATACAAGTAGCTTAAGTAACATAACAGATTCTATTAATAAGAAGAGACAAGAAGAGAACAAAAAAAACAAGGAATAACGAAAAGAAAGAAAGACCTAAGGGGAAAGAAGATATTCACAGATGACAATCCGACTAAACGAGGGAGAGATTCGCAGAAAAATCTGAGAAATAACAAGAGGGAACAGAGAACAGAAACAAAAATAGGATACAAGGAATTGCAGAAAAGACAGATCTGAGAAATGGAACGAAAAGAAAAGACAGAAGAGCGAAAGAGAGTAAAGCAAAGGGCCAAGATGGTAAAGATGGTAAAGAGAAGGCGAGAACAGAAAGAAGTCAGGGAAACATAGTGAATCAGGAATGGAAAATAAAGATCGCAAAGTGGAAGGACAGGAGGACGATGGTAAGCAAAAATCTAAAAATGACATGAAAGTAGTTATAGAGAAAGAAGTACAAAAAAAGAAGAAAGAAACAATGATAATTACGCATTTGGGAGATAAAAGTATAAATTACTTTTTTGGAATATGGTAGCTGGAGTAACAATTAAGGAGAGAACATTTTTAAAATACACTAAAACTCTCACAAGTATCCGAGATGTCCTCCCACCCCTGATTTTGATGAAACGATAGATAAATAGAGTGAGTGACAAAATTAGCGAACCATATTCGGTTCTAGGGAGTGAATTACCTCTATATAAATACGAGGCAACTTTCCTATCAGATCGATTATCGTGGAAAGTATGCGAAATTTTTTTATTACGCATACTTTCCGCAATAATCCATCTGCTAGAAAAGTCGACTCGTACCTATTTAAGGGTGTTTCACCCCCTAGAACCGTATTTGGGCCGCTACTTTTGTGTGCGCAAGTTTCATCAAATTCGGGGCGGGGAGGGGGTGGGGGGCTCTAAAATATTTTTCTTTTAAGTGAAAGAATACTCGTAACCAACAGATTGAACAGTTCAGATTGAACAGGACAGATTCGGTCATTAAAAAGAAAGCACAAATAAACAAAATCAGAGAATCCCGATATAGTCATGAATACAAAACAATAAAAAAAAACCATGACCGTACCGAGATACCTAAAGAAATAAGAAAATAGAGGAAACCAAACAGGTTGCGAGATGAAGATGTTGGAATGAGGATAGATACTGTGAAACTGAGGATAAGAGAATGTGATAGGATAGGAATTAAAGATATAAGCATCATGCGGATACTAGAAGATAAGGTTGTATAAAGGGAGTAACAAGGAGATGGAAGAAAGTAGTTTAAAAAGTATTATAATTACTATATACCAAAGTCCTACTTCAAGACCAAAAAGGTAGAAATAAACGAATTCTATCTATCATTACCTTTAATATTTGTTATCATTGTCTACTATGAATAATATAAGGAATATGACACGTAACGCCATTGGATTATAACAAAAATTTGCACTGTATTATATTACTAATCCCTTTTAAAATATATATATTTATTTATTTCCTGATAGAAACTATATTTGAGATTAAAATATGAATTAATGTCATTAGTTACACTAACAAGAAACTACGATACTAAACACTCCAGTTATTAAACATATTTTTGTACGACTTCAAGACAGCTCAACGAATAAATATATAATGATTTGCTATAGCTGAACTATTTGCACACACCTTTGGAAATCCATCACAATTCATACATAAAAATTAGGAACATTGAATATTAACTTTTTTTAGAATTGAGGACACATTGTAAAAACTGCTGCTTTCGACAGATAATGTAGCAAAATGATTTTGTTCTCATATTCTATAATAGACATTTAACGAAAGAAGTTCTATTTTTTCAATCTGTAAGAATCTCAAGTACCAACAATTTTAAAAGAGTAAGAAACTTTATTAACATTAGGCACATCATCATGAGTAATTTATCTACCTTTCTCCAATAGAAAAAAGTGTACCTTCTAATGAACTTGAACACAACTAAAAAATAAAAGAAACATTAAACATTGTTCAAATAAATTTTAGAATATTAGGCAAATTGTACAAAAAATTCCTAATTTAATAGCAAACTCTTTGTGATTACATAATTTTAGTCTACATTCACATCAAGCTATCAATAATTATCATTCATGAAACGAGAAGCTTGAAAATGATACAAGCCGCATATATGGTTTATAGATTGGATATATCACCTGTCATACTACACAGTTATTGTGCCAAAACGAAATTACTTACAAAAATGAAATTCTATACAGCATACACATATCGTATAATAATAATGTGCATACATAAGTTAAAACATGAAACTGACGTGGCATATTAATGTATGGATGGAGAGGGTTAACTTCGAGTCGAGTCGGGTTCGACTCGACTCGGCCTGATCTTTTTTTTTTTTTTCGTGGAGCTTACCACCTTGGAGATGGTGTAGGCTATCGGCACGCCCTGCAATCCATTGAAAACCGTTTCATTTATAGTCGTGCGTTTTGTTCATGGCTACATATGCGCCAACTTTATGTCATTACTGCCTAAATCTTCATCGTTGCTTATGCCACGGTTAATTTCGCAAGTACAATTAAAAATGCAAGTTAAATATACAAATTTCATAGATAACGCCTTACCATGTTCAGGATGCTTCTTGTAAAAGTCACGCCGGCGTCGCATTTCTCGATGATACAATCCTGGCACCAACTTATACACAATGTCCTGGAGTGCTTTGTCTGCTCTTTAAAGAGAATAATGACTCAGTTAATCACAACACAAATGACTAACGTGATTATATATTTTCTTGTTATATCTTATTATGATAACAATACCATAATTTTTACAATCACTAATTTCCAAACTTTGATGTTTTCATTAAACAGTTGTTCCATATTTATCATTCTTTTAAAGATAAATTTTAATGTCTTAAATATTCAGAGTACTCATTATAACATATATATTAACTTACTTCATATTAGGCTTAGCTTTATTAAGCACATGTCTGCAGGAAGGGCAGTGAGCTTCTGATCTAAGGTGCTTCAGAATACAACTCCTACAGACTATAAAAATGTTAAAAGCTTATATTTTTTGATAATATCACATTTTATTAGTGCATAATAACTTTTGATTTTTAATACTTAAGAATTTCATCCTGCATACTTACAAGAATGTAAACACTCTACTACCGTAGTGGCATCGACAAGGTATCCTCGACAAAGAGGACACATCAGGTAAGGATTCACATCCCTGAGATAAGTTCGTCTGCTTATTCCAGCCATAGTAGTTTCTTGATCACAGAGCGATTTTCTAAAATATAAAAGCAGTAAGTATTAATTTACTTCTGATAATAATTTAATTCCCAAAATGTTGTAAGTAACCACATTAAGGTTTACAATATTGCATATAATCGAAGGAAATGATTTTTTACCATAGTGAAAATATAAGTTATCTGCTTCTCGTAATCACATATAAAAACAAGTACCACAAATTAAACAAGGCTTTACGTTGTATATTCTAAAATGCACAATATTTTTATGCAAAAAATGAAAATCACATAACTGTTAGATTAAAAAATCTTTTTCAGAAATTCTTTTCAACGATACATTTTTGTCAAAAATCCCCAAAAACATTAAGAGAATCAGAGTAATGTTATTTATCGTCCCTTAAATCACTGCTCCCACACATTTGAATGAAAATAAGAAAATTATAGAGCTATGTCTAGACATTTCCATAAAAGGAAAACCCTAAAGTTATCTGCATTTAAAACATGGCCCCTTTGTTTTAGTCAACAACATTCCTGCAGGACCTCAGCTACTCCTTTTGAACTTTATCATCTCCATTTCCTCTCATGATGAGGTTCGTGGCCGTTTGTAGGACAGCCGTCGTACTATAAATGCCATAAAAAAAAATACTGACAAATCTACATTGTGCAGTACATTCATCATATACAAATACAAATGAAAATAAACCGTGTAAGTTTAGTGTAACACAATCGTTCCAACCAGTTCCAAAGAAAATCACTGGATGAAAATTTGTACAATTCCAAGAACATTAACAATCACATACAAAAAAGCCCCAATGAATACAACTACAGAAAGGAATTATAGAGTTTATATCAATTTCCAAAAGATTAGGAATAATATTAATGGTACTTGTTTTAAAATTAAGGCACTGAACTTTCACAAAAATTCATCTGACAAATATATGAATGACTAAGTAAACAATAATATACAGTATTGTTATTCACTATATCAAGTAGTTCGCCAGAATAAAGAATTCAAATTAGATTATGAGGTATAAAATATACTAAAAAATATCGAAGACATACATAAAGAGAATTCTTAGGCAGCAAAGAGTATTCAGGAGTGTACGTACATTCGCGCAAACATAGGATTTTCTTGGATTAGGGGTAGCAGGAATGGGGGAAATGTTCTCATACAAAGTAGTAGACGACGGTATAGCCAGTACAAGAATACTGCAAATCGAAGTATATATGGTACAGTATGATACAGGGACAATTAAAGGATGATATGTATAGACAGTACGAAAATATTATAGATTTGATGGATGAAACTTACTGTAGCATGCTACGCAACATATATGGATACAGTGAGCGTTGAATAAGCTGTACTGTTGGTACAGTCCGTTTCGATGTCAGTCTTTGTGCAGTGAGCACATCCATTACTTTACGAACCACCTATATTAATTAGGCGACACACTCAGGTTCACAAAAACAGTTTCAATTTCGGCTTCATTGTGATGAAATTATTGTAGAAGGCACTGGAATTATGTTCAGTAACGTAGTCATAAAACACAAGCAGTAAAGACAGAAAACAGCGCCGTATCAAAAAGCTACGGCTACTTCAGGAATTAATCTGTGGAATATGCGCGGTACACTGATGACGCGCTACACAACCTTCTACCACGGCGTCTCGAGCAAGACTGAGAATAACTAGTACTCCCTCCTGTGATGGTAGGCTCGTCAAACTTCACTTATGCCAGAACGAACTGCCCCCCCCCCCCCATCTCTCTACAAAAGCTGATCGTTACATCGTCCCTCGACATTCACTCATACTCCCGCTATTGCATCCTGTTCGTTTTGCTACAAGCGATCACGCCCTCCTAAAGACCCCATCTTGAATAATCAAGAGCGTCTTCCTTACAAACAGCGAGTCCTACCACCACATTGGCTAGAGTCCCCACTACTTTAATTTTCTCCGTCACTCCTATCGTCTATTGTATACGCCCCTCTTAGCGTTGAGTTCTATACTACCTAGAATAAAGGAGTCTTTCCAGCTTTGTCCGGCGAGCCTTTAAACAAAAAAATCAAATGCCTGATTGGCTAAAACTCTCACATCCTACAATTTTAACCTAATCAAAAGTCCAGTTTACTGATTGTGAGTTCCTGACTAGTACAACTGGTTTGATTTAAACACTTCCTGGGCCCATATTCTCGGGTCAGCCTTAATCCCCCAAAACAACACTTAAGTGTAAAAAACTACGCCAAGTACAAGAGTGTTGTGAATTTCTCTAAGAAAAAAGTGAGCCGTCGCGGGACGCCTGGTAGATGTGAAATATCAATTTATTGTTAAAATAATTTTGTGATAGCGAGGTAACCCCGGTTACCGCAGGATTACAACGTACGCATTCCAGTATACCTATATTTTAGTGCTAGCCTGAAAATACGGCGTCTTACATTCTGTCCCCTGCGGAACGCGCCATTAGATGTTTCACGTCACATCAAAAGTGTCTATTGAAATCACATAACCGGCAGACATGTAGCGACTTATGTATTTGACATTAATAATGATATCAATTTGTGTTGTTAGAGAAATTCACGTCACTCCTATATTTCGTGTAGGTTTTTACACGTATTTTTTTGGCGAGGACACCACTAGTTTTTGAAGCTCAACGGAATATAAAAACTTTAAGCACTCAAATCTACAATATATTGTTATAGATATAAGATGTTAATGCTTTGTGATGTCGCTAATCAGACAAATATATTGCGTTGTCGAAAATGTTTAATGGCATATCAATTTAATTTTTAAGTCCATTTTTTTAGGAATGCATAAAGATATATACACATTTTTAAAGAAAGTGTAATCTTGAATACATATAAGCATCATTAACGGTGTCCAGCTTGTTGAAGCTGTGTGGTAAACGTAAGAGAGGAGAGTGTGCTGGATTATTTACATACCTCAGGTCGTGCGAACAACAGAGAGGGTGCTATGGCGTGAACGAAACGCCGAAGCGTGACTCGTTGCGTTCTTTTCTGGACTTCCAGGTCCGACAACTAGATACAGGAAACGACAAAGAGGAACACCCGAACTTCTACGTCCGACACCTAGATACAGGACACTACGAAGAGGAATACCTAGACACCCTGGACTTCCACGTCCGACACCTAAATAGAGGAAACTACGGAGAGTAACACCTGGGCATCCTATATCTCTAAAAACTGTCACCTGAAATACGAGGGAATTATGTCGAAGCACACACATACGTAAACCCATCATAACACGCGCTCCATACGAATGCTCTTACACTTTCCATATGAGCTACAGACTTAATAATTCTATACTATTGTGAAAACAGCCTTAGTCATTTCCAGTACTGAAAATTCAGTGTGAACGGTAGCTTCACGTACAAAATGTATTTGATTGCATTGTGTATTCGTAAATTACCAAGGACCATCCAGACTACGCATAGCTAAAGAAGGCAAAGTAACCAGCGCCATCCGTCGTGTGTAAAAGTAGATGGAAATGCGAAGACAGCGACGATGAAGACGACGAAGACGGACCTGAAATAAAATCATCTCGCTCGCCATCTCAATACTTCCTGATCTCGTAGATCGATCTCATTGATTTTTATGGCAATTCCATCAATTCAGAACCCTCGATTCCTATAGTGAATCTATCAATAACTTTTTCTCACACGTAGCTGTTCATAAGTTATTTAATTGCAAACACAGGTATGTACAAGAGATACTTCGAGTAGGGTCTCGGCGGGCCGTGCCCTGCGTGCGGCAGGTTGCCTGTACTTGGCGCGAGACTCGACCAATTCTTTTAATGATTCTCTCTTGTATCTAACTTTCTATTTGAGATTCATGCGAACGATTCCAGAATACGGGCTCAACAGGCTTGCCGAAACCGCGTGTATACTTTAGATACGCTTGCAACAGATGACCGCATAATGTAACTGTGTGACCATAGGTACACTGAGAAAGAAACGCGATGTAACTATTACGTAATACTACAGTTGAAATTTTATAGCTGTCAGTAAATTAATTATAGTAAACGCAATAATATTATAGTTGTCTTTATCGTACGCGTATAGCTATCGACATCTGTACATGACCCAACTATACTTATAGCACACCTTCTCAATGTTTCTTTTAATGATTATAAACCTACTCAACTATTTATATTAACTTTAAATTATAATGATGTTTACCCTATATCACTTGTACGCGCTAACGTAATATTTGACTACCGATTTTTATACATAGTTCTAAAGACTATTTGTTTTCCTTAAGGTGCACAAATATGACGGTTTAAACGAGCAAAATACCTGCAGTTAAGTATTATTATAATTTTTAGAATTGAGTTATAAAATAATTATAATTAATAACATTGTTTTAAATTATTAAACAGTACACTGAGAAAAAAATATAGTTACGGTAACTATATTTTAACTCGGAATAAATATGACGACAATTATAGTTTAATAGATAATATCTACCAAAAATTATGGTAATAACAACAAGTACTTATGTCGTGATTATGTGAACATGTTCAGCATAAAATGCGTAAATACAACGCACTTCTATTTGCAGTGCGTGGAGACAAATTTTTATGTCATGACAACTTACCACAAGCTACTGCAAAACATTTTTTATGTTAGTATAATGACAACAAACGTTTCAATTACACCAGCAAAAAATATTTGTTATCGTTTGATTTTTTCTGAAAGCATATGGAATTTGCTAAAATAACGGTTAACGATTTTCTATCATAACGAAAGAAGATAATATTACGGAAGCAAATTATTAGCTAAAATAACATATGCTGATTTACTGCATTACCATAAAAATCACGTTACAGGAGCTAAAAAATGTTTATTCATCTTCTACGGTAACAAATAAAATCATTTTTTGGGAGCAAATCATTTGTTAGAGTGATTAGCTGCATACATATATGTCTGTAAACGAACGATAGGCATATTGCAGTAACTTTATAACAACATGGTCAGGTAATTTTGGTACACCCTTATATATACATACATATATTAAATATGAATCGTTTGGTAACGCTAATCGCGAACGTGGCGATTCTATTGTTCTTATTATTTGTCAGTATTAGATATTGTACCGCGCTAAGTCGCCAAGTAGGAATTTATTTTGAATAGTATTCATTCCTATTTGCTTAGTGCTTGACAACCTTATTCTATTGTATGTTATTTCAATTAATATAATATTATTTATTTAATTTTTTTTATTAATTATTGTTTCCGACCGCACAAAAGCCGAAAATCCTTTTAGTAAGCTCAAATTAGTTATTTTATTTGTAAACGCGAAATCGCGTGCATTTATTGAACAATAAATTTAACTGTGATTGGAAATTTAGTAGAACGTTTTTTTTGTGTGACGTATTTGTTTCTTGTCCCGAAACTCCCCGTCGCTTCCGCGAGCAGAGTTGGTCGGCGTGCGAGTAGAAGATTTAGTGTTTTTTTTTATTTAAAACGAATTGGTTTTAGAAGAACTCTATCAGGGGTATTCACTCGTTTGTTTATTTTCTGGCAATGTACATGTTTTGTTTGTGTGTTTGTTTTTATCAAATCTTTATACCTATTTTGAATTCAGATTTTCCTTCAGTATTCAGATAATTTGCAGTTACTTTTGTAGATTCTTCGATTATATTTATTGGTAGTGGTTGTTTTATTAGTATAGTTCGTGCGGTGTTTGTCTACACGGAAAAAAATATTATTGTTGTAATTACACGTAAATGGTGGTGAAGTTTGTTATTGTAGCTATAATAAAAATCTTGTAAGGTTAGTTACAATTTTTAGTTAATCGAAACCATACCATTGTAAAAGAAACGGGTAAATTATAGTAAACGAATCTGAATAAATTTCACACGTTTCATAGTTAGAAATACGATACTCTATGGTAAAAATGACAAATGCAAAGGTACGGTTTATGATTACAATTGGAGGAGTAAAATGTATAGTGCTAAAACGACATGTTCTACATAAGGTGGATGGAATTTCTAGTACAATTCATTAGTTAATTATGCATACTAACTTTTCAATTCGACAATGCCAATTAGCTTACCGAAAAGGATATAACAATGCATTTTAAATCAAATGAGTCAGATGCATATGCATACATATGTATATATGTATTTCATCATATAAACATTCGTTCAAATTCATAAACTTCTTTGCATAATTTGATTGAAAGGCAAAACTTAACGGGTCTAAAGTGATTCAAAGTGCGAGTTTGGACATGCTTTTACAAGGCGTGATAATCTATGTATACCAAAAACTGTTGTAAAATCTAACGTTCCAACGGTTTATATTTGTAGCGCTCATAGCAACGGCCTTTACGTTTTTACTTGCGCATGCGCAACTCGTTCAGTGTCAACGAAGCGAACCAATAAGTGGTCTGTGGAAGCGAACGAATCTCCCACTTGTCTTCGCGTGTGTTCGAATGTGTTCAATAAAATTTAAACGCGAGAAAACACGTTCTTACAGAAAACGAATGGTGAGTGTTTCGTTTAGTGTTATATCCTTGCAGTATGGATCATTTTGTAAAAAATAAATTAACTGAGTAGAAATTGGATATGTTGTATTCATCATTCGAATGTAAGTCTTGTTATTATAATATTCAGTTTTGTATGTGTTGATTTCGAGAAAGTTCATTTCACTCTCTTGATCAAAATTAACTTTTGACTAAATTTGTTCTGTATATATACTTGAAAGTATTCTGTTTAAGTATAATATGAAATATGTGTTATACATTCTTCTTAATTTTGTAATCTAATGTGGGCTACAATACTTTTAGACATCCTATTATTTTCAATTTTTTTTTGTTCTACATACGCGTAATTTTGAGTAATATCTTAATTACATTGAAGTGATGCAGCCATCAAGTGTTTATGTGAGTGATATTTTTCAATGAACATTTAAGACATTTTTTCCTTATTCTGCAAGCTTTCTTGATTATTAGATGAAATATTTGATAGTATTTTCAATAAAATTAATATTCACACCTATTAGTTATATATCAGCACACTTGCAAGTAATGTTCCTTGTTATATTAAAGGTTAAACTGTAGTATAAAGCAATCCAGGACTTTTCAATATAGATTTTAACTCACCACTCATAAGATTGCTAATTTCAGATATTAAAAGATAATGAATATACAACTTTTGTCCAAGTGTAGTAGGTCATATATCATGCAAAGGTAACAAACATTCTGCCATGTTTTTCAGAATGATTGATGCTAAATTAGGAGAAAAAGTAAAAAACATTCATGTATGAATAATATTTTTTAACTATGAATAACTTTATACAATACCAACTAATTTGCTCAATAAAAAAAAAATATAAATCTAATGATTTTAAAGCATGCAAATTTAAATCAGTGTTATTCTTTTATAAATTGATGTTAAACTGCTTACATGTTTTACTTATTGAGTGTTATATGTTAACAGTTTACCTCTTCTTATGAAAGGGTACTAAAACATTTGAAAAATTAATATTCAATGACTTATTTCAGAGAATAGTATTGATGAGGAAGTTTTTAATGCTTTAGGTGATGTTATGATAAAAGACCTTATTCTTCAAATTGGCATTTGTTACAAGTTTACTACGAAGTACAACTCCTATGTAGCTTTTATAATAAGGGTACTGAATGTATCATGTCCTTCGATTACAACTGAGTCACTTAGTGACGCAGTAACATTAATGTCTTCATTATTCACTTTTGAATTAGGCATCTCACATCTTGTAGGCATCTACTTACAGTTAAATATTAAACATCATTCGTAACATCCATCATGCTATGGAATAATAATATTCTCATATTTCATATTTAAAGACTATACAGAGCACAATTCAATGGTAGTACAGTTTATCGATGAAATAGATGCTGCTATAGTTCACATCTTTCAACGTCAGACTCAAGAGCATGTGAAGAAGGCTAAAGTAAAAAATGCATTACTATTCCGCGATAGCAGATTTGACAAACCAAGCCTGCAGGATCTTTTAAACAATAATGTGAAATAAAATGAAAGGAAAAGAAATTTTAAGTGAATTTAAAACTTGTCACATATTGAATAGATCCAAATTGGCAACATTTGTAATTGGTACGATGACACAAGATAATCCTGATACAAAATAATAGCATCATTAAAAGCATAAGTTACTAAACATCCTTTTTTTTATCATTTTGTGCTATTTTTAATTAATATGTAATCTATTTTCAGGATTAATTCATCAATATTTGCACAGTAGGCGAATGATATTGTCAGTATTTTTCCTGGAGAAATATCAGAAACATATTATGTGCCATATCACAGAAGTTTTAATGGTCATGTATCTGCTAGAGGGATATTGTGGGATAAACATATTAGTAAAAGAAGAGTCTTACGTAAGATTAGAATGTGGAAACGTGCTGAAAGCATAAATGATACTTTTTCTGTGGATAGCAGTTCATATGATGTTTAGTGCGAAAATGTTTTTATAAACAATGTATTTTTACATATAAATATGATAAAAATCATAAATTATTTTTGTCTAATATATATAGTTATGGAGAGTAAGGAAATTGAAGATGATATACTGTGGCTTAAGCACAGTATAAAGCCATTTAATCAGGTATAATACAAATGGCTAAAGACTTGTAAGAAAAGATTGCATAGAAAAGAATCTGGAACAATTACAGAATATTTTGAAATATGGAAGTACTTGAGTGGTTGCTCAGGGCATATTTTAGTACGTATACAGAAAAAAATTCATTCCCTGTATTTTACTATTTATAGTATTAATAACTTTTTGAACTTTCGTACCATTTCACCTCCTGAAACAGATGATTTTCTATTTGCAGATTGATATTGATTTCCAGTATGTCAATCAAGATTGCCGTAATAAACTGTTTGAAAAATGACCTAAAATTGCACCAAAAGTTGTTTCATTGGCAAAAACAAAGAAAAAGGATAAAGACTTAAATGCTTTTTTATTAAAGTATGATCTTTCATGAAAAAGAAGGCAACTCCATTTATTATTGGCAGTTATTATTTTCATTTATTGAAAATGTATATTATTTTATTTATA
>JARQSV010000458.1:10707-32937 GCA_030142285.1 Calameuta idolon | reverse complement strand
ATTGACTTTCAAAGATCCCGAGACTGGTGCTTCCACAAACGTTATAGAAGGATTGTGGGCATTGGTAAAACGGCAATTGTCGGATTGCAATCGCAGCAAAGGCATGTTCTCTTCATATTTAGCGGAGTTTGTGTACCGACGCTTAGAAGCAGATGCCCTTGATCCTTTTGAAACGTTTTTGAAAGACATTGCTCGTGTTGCTGCGCAACACGGGCTTGTACGAAAATTAAACGAAAAAAATCTCAAAACATGGAATACCTATTGTGATTACTAGATCATATTTTATGAAAATATATTTTTATAACAAAATAATATATATGATAACAGTAAAAGTATATTCTTCTTCTTCTTCTTGTTCCTTTTGGCTTTATGTCCTCGTAGAGGGCTAAGTGTCAGAAAAGTATATTCATTTCAAATTTTTCAAGATAGTTTCACTTTTTTCCGATCAGGTGGCGCCACTATTTCATACGGTTCGCATTACATTTGACAGATGACGCTACGTTAAAACTCTAAGTCACTAACAGCCAACTTCAGTTCGGAGTCGTATACTGCAGTTTACCCGCACAAATACCCTGTAGAAACGTTGAAAATGTGTTAGTGCATTCCATAACTGAATGGATGGTAGGATTGCGTTCTACGATTTCAATTTACAGAATGCACATACAATAATAAGATATTGGTAGCTAAGACGGCAGAAGTAGCGATGTTAGTCTAATATTAAGACTTGTGTTAAGGACATGTTAAGCAGCTACATAAAAAAATTGAAATTAAAATGAGAAACCTGTTACATAGTATATTATGCAATCAAGGATCGGGGAGAGGGCGTAGTCGTGATCGAGATTATTTTTAATTATATCATCGGCCTCCCAATCGTCGTCTTGGAGAATCTCGTCTAATTTCTCCTTAATTTTTCGTTAATACTTAGCACTTTTTGTCTCACACTTCTCCCCGTAGATAGCCTTCAGTTCTTGTAGCAATATCAGAATCTATGGTGACGGTTGTTCTGAAACAGTGCAGTTTCCAAACTTCGACGGCTTTATTATACTGTATACCGATAACAGTTTGTAGAGCTGCAAGAATGTGGGCTGCAGCTTGATAAATTGTACCAAAGAATTTCTAAAACTAATTGTACGTACAAGTGTTATATACATATACACCATGTACATACAAGTAAATACTCCATCCCAGATATGGATATAAGTTGAAAGTATCTCCAAATTATCTTGGTTGACTTTTCCCGGAAGCAAGTACTGAAAATCGAATTTTTCGACAAGGTAACAGCACATGTCCATCGTAGATTTCAGAGACATGAGTAATTCTTTGGACGTTCCCGGTGCCAGGTATTCATCAGCCCGTATGTCACCTTCCTTTGCGGCTATCTCCCACTCGTTCAACCATTGAAGCGAATCTTCCAATACCTAAAAAAATATGAAAGAAAGTTACGATTTTGGGAAACAAAATCATTTATAGCCGATTATAGTCGTCGATAAGCGATACAAAGCTATTTAAAAAATTGTCAATTACATACCTTGAAGTCTTTGCTATCTGGGGTGAGTCCTTGATTCGGGGTTTTACGATTTAAGGCATCGAACATATTGTTCACCCGTTTGCAATATCCAATAGTTTCTTCGCACCCTTTAAAAGGCCCTCCGATATGTGATAAATAGAAGTTCAACACCTGTGCTACAGAGTTACTGAAAATCTGTACCCATTTACAAATCTGTATTAGTGTATTAGTCAGTCTGTATCTATATTAGTAAATATCTGTATTAGTAAACATCAAAGAATTGGTAATACCTGGGTGGCGAGTTGCACACGCATTTTTGACGTGTTGTTCAAGATAACGTGTCTTTCTGTTAGTTTGTGAGAAACCCTGGCGTTTCCTGCGTGTTGTTTTTAGCGAAATCGAAGAGAATCTTGAAATAGTCCCAACAAATATAGCCATCTAAAGATTTGATCTGCAATGAAGACATGTATTGGTGTTTTATTATGTTAGTTATTTTCTTACACTTCTGGCACTATAGGTTTCATGAAGGTAAGTAATAATTAAAACCATCAGTGGTATTTCCACATCACTTACTTAATTTTTTTTCTGTTTCAGGTCAGTTTTTAAGCGATATGTTACCCAAGTAATTATATTCAATTCTTCTTCAGGTTTTATTAATAGCGTATACTATTTGCAATAATTTTGAATCGCTTTGAATATGTAACATTTACCCGCAACTTTTTTTTATTGTACAGCTGATTCCGAATATTTTTCACGACATGGGGTGTATTAGAGAAAACGAAGACTTTTCGCTGGTTGTCAACAGGATGAGTGAACCACGTTTTTGTGTTGTCCAATGAACCTGAAACACCCAACAGAGACCACATCTTTCCGTTGGTTGCCGCACCGTCGGCAATGACGCCATGAATCTTAGCTGCACAGCTTTCTAGATACACAACAGCTTTAATTACTATCTTCGCCAGTTCCTCACCCTTCATAGGATTTTTGGAAGCAAATACTGCGATTGGTTACGTATATGAATCGGCGAGAGGCTGATACATGATAACTAGGCCATGAGTGGCCTGATCTTTGATATCAGTTGAGCGCGTCTTCGCTAAAGTCTGTTAAGCCCACATAAGTCAAGTTCTTCGAATAATTTCATCTAACAAGAGCACACCATACCGTTGCAGAGGAGTTTTTTTATCGAAGTGTTTCTCAAGTATCTTTGCAAATTCTTTGTCGAATCCACATTTTATATCGATCATCGACAAATAACTGCGTATTGTTCCCGGCGAGGCAGTGGCAAAATGTTGTTTCTACGGAGAAACTCATAGGTCCCCGGTGATCTTATGTTCATTAATATACATAATATAATCCACTCTTCATTGTAGCGTTGGTTATTACCGTCTTTCTTGCCTGCAGCCGAGATTATTTCTTGAAGCGCCAATTTCTGTGTTGTTGGAATTTTCGCACCTACTTTCAAACACTTTTCTTCTAAAGATTCAGCATGAACTAAAGCAATTTCCTTGGCGTTTTCGTCTAAGGATTGCTGTAGAAATTGAACACGTCTACGAGCTTTGTTCTTCTCACGTCATTCGCGTAAGTTTTTCTTCCTCAACGCGAGTAGCTTCCTTTGATCCGGATTCGAAGCTCGAGATACGCGATTTAACGTTCCTTTTGATTTACTTCTCAGCTCTCTTTTCTGTACCAACTGTCTCATCTTCATACAGCGATCGCATCGTTACTTCTTCGAAACCAAAGTACAGCCACTGTTATGCCATCGGTCAACGTCGTCTTAAACGCAGTGTCCGTTAGTAGATGATAAATGTTAATAGTGCCGAGACCATTACACAAACCCATATTTTTAAACCGATCCAACATTTGCTGCAGCAGGTTCCTGCTGTTCAAGATTTGGGGAAGGTTGCATTCTTGCGCATTGAGAGCACGGCCATAAACGTGGTATCGAAGTGTTTTATTAGTCTGAAGTGTTACATTTCTTTCAATTACCGAAAATTTTTCCCCATTTTCCGTCCTTATTACAATAAATGAGAACTGTATGTCCTTCATCGACAGGCATCTCAGTGATAACCCAAGTCCTCGGTATCACGGCAGCCTATTTGTCCTCGATTGAATCACCCACTTTCACGGCGCTAGCACTTACAGAAATAAAAAAAATCAAGTTTTTGGAAAATTAATTGCTTAATGTATATATCACGGCAAGTTAACCATCGACATTTCCATTTGTTTATGACTACCGTAAGTTCAATTTACTCACAATCATTGGTAACGACTTCTGAAATATGGAGAGTTCTGTTACGCACTTGCAGTTCTATTCCATGAACCTCATCTTGCTGCTTAGACTCGATGCTGGGTACTGTAATTGGTGAAAGGATCTCGTGTTCGAGCTCCATATGACCGTTTTCCCTGTCGACTGAATGTGCTACCGGACAATCCTACGTTTGAAGATCCAGAGTCGAATCGATACTAGATGCTCTCATCGATGGGTAATTCTCGTCTTGGAGCTTCATGTGTGAGCTTTCCTCATCCACTAAACATTGCGAAATACATAGGTATTGTTAATTCTAGTATATTTGTTTTTCAGATCTGAAATCACCTGGAATTACTTTTGCAGTATTAAAGACATGAAGAAACAAAATTTCAAAATGCTAGTAAAAGAATCCAATATACGTACTGTCAAATATTGATCGGACAGCCAATGTACTGGTCGCACATTTTTTTACTTACGCACTTACTTCAGCAATAATCTGACCGGACTTGTCATTTTTGGTCCACTTTCTGTGAATGTAACCTTGCTCAAAATGATTTTCGCAAACGTACTGTGACTCCTTGAGAAGTTTTACATTGCGATACTACACACCACTTCGGCATTTCGTAGATTTTATTAACACAGTATTCAACGAGAAAATAAAATATTACGGAAGACACAAATAAATATAAAGAAGTTTATTTTATTAGACAAGATACTCGGACGCAATAATAACTTATTTATAAAAATTGAATAACGTCGTAAAAGACAAATGCATCGAACCTCCAATGAGTTATTCTTTCAAATAAATTATTTGAAAGATTTGAAATGCGCTGAAAGATGACCAATTGTTAATATAGGCTATCTATGTCATTTATATACTATATTTATATCTTAACGTCACCCCCCCCGATAGCAGTGACACGCAGTAGGCCCTAAAAGCACTAAAATCGGGGATATTAAGCGTGCTATCTTACACCATTAAAATTCTATCTCGTTTCAAGACCTGTATGTAACGGTACTAATTCATGCATGCGACTGCGACAACTGTCGCGCAACAAAATCACGCTGATTGGTTGAAAATTGACGGGATGTCGGTGTATTTTCTGTCGCACGAAAGCAGAGCCGAGATGAACTTCCGTGCGACAGAATTCTATTTTGTATGTAACCATATGCGATGAAGCCTACAAACCGCTGAAAACAAGACGTACGTGGATGAGGTTAATAGATTTTTATTAGATTTCTCATACAAATTTTCAATCCTATCAAGCTAATGGAAATAACCAATATAATTATGATTATCATGCAACTGAGCATGACTCGCAGAGCGTCGCCATATTTCATAGACGCGACGGAATTCTTTACGTCAGCGTGATTTCGTCGCGCGACAGTTGTCGCCGTCGCATGCATGAAATAGTACCTTAAGACCGTGGTTTCACCCACTGCACTTGCTCCAAATAGTAACTATGCAAAAGTAGGCATTGTTTACCTTGCCACCTCCTCTACACGGCTTCTTCCCGCGAAATTATGCTCCATCTCTATATTTCTATTAAAGGAAACGCGTTTTCCGCGCGATCGTATCCAAACATGAATCATATTATACGGAATATAGAAATGTATTTAATTTTAAGTAATCAAAGCTAAGTGCTATTGGGTGTTTGTAAATAATAAATAATATTGAAAATGTGTGATAAGGCACGGCTTTGGCCATGCACAATTATAGGGTGCGTTTGACTTGGGCGCTTACACGCTTTCAGCGTCTGTGAGTATTGCTTACTCCGTTCGATTTGGCGCTCTGCGTGCTGACAGATTTGTTTATGACATCATGAATAAGAGCCAAAAACGTCAGCGCTAACAGACGCTTTTGCTAATGAGGTAGGGCACGAAAAGCGTGAGCGTGAGAGTGTGCTATTTTTTCAAGTCGAACGCCGTATGTATAATGCTAACATAACCAAATATTTTGAATCGTTTTGAATTCGAGATAAGGAATTCCTTTTAAGAGGAATATACAACAGTATGGAACAATACTCCCATTCAATCTCTTTATCACCGTATACAATCCAATTCGAACGGGGTATACAACTGCTCATAAACGTGTGCGCTGAAAGCGTGTAAGCGTCTAAGTCGAACGCACCCTATACCTACTTGTCTACGATCGCAAGCGTGAGTGTTGCGATCGTCTAGTGTAAACGACCCTCCCTATGACTACGGTTACACGGCAGTGTTAAACCGGTTTAGTTAAAAGGGTAAACGGCTCAGTTATTGACACTTTAAGACCGGCCGGCTTGGATTTTCGCTATTTATTCACGCGTGATATAGCCAAACTGAAAACTAAAGGTTTTAAGACGTGCGTTAAAGCCTTCCGAATCAGAGTCACCTATTGTACAAGTGAAACAATTAAGATTTATTAATAAAATCATTATTTTAATAGCGCTTCTCTACTACCGGGGTTTCTGTCACTCGAGAAACACCCATGTCGTAGTTTCTGACCTTTTCGTGTATCCGATTCATGACCCCTTGGCGAAATTTATGTCACCTGCACGTACCCACTTTCTTACACTTCAAAATGTCCCCATACAGACGGGTTAAATGGCAATTAATGTAATTTCAGGGACACACATTAGGTATTAACAATGGAAAGTGTTTAACTGCACGATTACTTTATTTTCATTACATGTCTAGAAAATACGTAAAAAGAAATAATTCACTTTGGAAAAGCGACCTATAATAAAAATGAAATATATATTGTACCTTCTCGAAGCAGTCCATGGGGTTATAGATTCGACGCAATTTCTAGAAACAGTTTCTTTTCTATGCCTAAAATACGTAGAATAAAGGACACAATAGTACACATTTTAATCTCTTTTATTGAAAAAGGCATGTGTAGAAAAAAAAAAGTGTTTTATACCCTTATGCTGAAGCTTTGAATGGAAAGGATGGATCAGCTGCCTCCGCAATGTCCATTGAATATTCAATTGTACCATTCAAAGGAGACGTTAATTTACACATAAAAATACATACCATGAAGAACACTATAACAGATATTAGAATTAATCCTATTGGCAAACTACTTGTATTATAGAAAAAAGCATGTTATACTCTTGCAATAGAGTTTCACCAAGGCTGCTGTCACTGCACTTTCCTTTATTTCTTAGAGTCTCAGGGTAGACGTCTTTCCTTGCTATCAACATTTACCATGCATTATTAACATATATATTATAAACATCAAAGAATAAAAAATATATCAGCAGCATTAAATGAGAAAATATTTTAAATATTAGATATCCGGAAATTGTAATACTTTCATTGTTGTAAATCTTTTTTTCCCGTTTCTTTCGTTCATGAAAACTAATATCCTTTTCTTCAATTTATGTCATGGTGAATTAGAATAAATAAGCAAAGCAAATTGTGCGATGCTACAGGTCACAAGTCGAGGATCAAAAACAATAACATAACCTGAATTATATAACGCACTTGTTGACCCCGCGAATTTGAACAAATATCTAATCAAAAGTTAAATAATTTTTTATGTCATCGATAGTTTGGTTCTTGCTGAAGATGTTTATTCCATTTTTATGCCGTTTTATACTTACATAACGAACAAAATTGACAATGACGTAGTTCTTGTAACTGTTGCCACCGTGTACCACTACCGCTGAGAATCCACTGATTGTGAGACGCGTGTCGCACTATTCAGTGGTCAATTTCTATACTAAAATATTTCATTTAAAACAATCTGTCTCTCCAATAATTAAAAGTGAAAAACGCTTTTTAATTAGTCGGTAATTGAATGATTATTCGACAAAAAATTTATTTATGGCAGTCAAAATTATGCCGTCGGGCTCACAATCTAGAACAGAGTCAGTAACTGGGTCGTTTACCCTACTGGTCTAAAAGAATTGGCCAATTCCAAATATTCCCTACAAGTAAAGATGTCTGTGATTTGTCTATCGTTTTTGAGCAGTATTACCTATAAACCGGTTTAAGACCGTCGTGTAAATGTGGTCAGTAAATTTTAGAACACATCCACGTGCGACAGGTTTGACAAAGCTGAGACGGTACCCTCAAGAATAAAGAAAAAAGAAAAAAATAAGTTTAAAAATGTCAGAGAATCCGAAATGTGTTCTATTGTTTAGTGGAAAAAGGAAGTCAGGAAAGGATTATATTACGGATTTACTTAGTTTGAGGTAAGTGATGTCAGAGCATTTTTTTTTCCGATAAGCTTTACATGATGTGTCATGGTATCTATCACTGCAATCTAGTTAGATTTTGTATTAAATAGAAAATATGGAATACAATCATTTTAGGTAAAACATTTTCTTTTTAAACCATGATTTATTCTGATGAATTGCTTGATAGTGATAATAACCATTCATCACAGTTATAGTCATAGGACTCTAAGGTGGTTTGATCACTCGAGCACTTCCAAAATACAAATCAAAGTTTTGTATATATTCTTGGTAGGTGCTTAGCGGTTGTGCATGCAAAATAAAAAAATTATTTACCATCTAGTTTACGAGATATATGGAATGAAAGTAACAAAAATGCATCATATGTATACTTTATTTGTCAAAATAACAATATTGTTTTTTGGAATTATCTCAGCTTCCAAGCAGTAAAAGCAGATGAATAGTCTAAGAGATACTTCTTTTACGTCAACCATTACCGCAATGATCTTTGTATTGAACATCTTGGCATTTTGTATCATTTTTTTATTATAGTTTTTAAATAATATGTGATAAAGAATATGTGAACACTTTATGTAAGAAATATTTTTGTAATGCACGATATAAATAGAATTTACAAAATTTGGAATACTATTATTATGATAGGCAAACCACCTTAGGGTTATTATGAGAATATGCTATAAAAGTGTACAAATAGAAAGATATTCGTTAGGTAAATTCTCTAAACATATTTCCTACTATTGTAATACTGCCAAATCTGAAGCTGCAGCAATTTTAAATAATAGCAGCATTTCAAATTTTATGGAAATTGTGCAGATGATTGTTAATAATAATAATGATTCATTATATAAAGCAGGCAATAGTTTTAATAGCACCACAGAATAATCATTATTGGTCTATTTTACACGAAGCAGTTGATAGGTTTAATAAAGAACTATATTTATATCAAATAGCTATTTATACCATATTTTACTACTGTTTGTTATAAATATAGTGCGTTAATGCAAGTGCAAGTGTACAGTATAAGCTAGGCTCCTGACATCTAGTAAATTATATAAAGTAAGGCTGCCTAATTTGTTCTAGCTCCGAAATCATATCATTGTGATATTTAAGTAACTATACAATATTAACACAATTAGTAAAATTATGTGTTATTTGTTTTAAAAAAAATAGCTTATAGATAATACGTTGGTTCTGTTTCAGTTTTTGGTATGTTTTTATCAATAAAAATTTGAATAATAATATGAATTCCACAACCTTATTTCCTATTTTGTAGTCACTAAATCATTTTTTTTTGGTTTAAACTATACTTCAACATTATCCTTGTCATAAATTATATGGCATTGATCATTATAATTTTCACAAGATAATATATTTTTAAATTACGAGAATGTAAATTAATAGGCATCTAAGCATTAAAAATAAAACAGAAATATATATTAAGTTAGATTGATTTTACCACTACATAATTCAAATTTAATTTACAAGCATTTTAATATAATGAACCTTCTTGAAATTCCCTTGGTTGCCCCAATTTAAATTAATTTTATCTTTTATAAAGGTATAGCTGAAATTGATATGTACTATTATTTTATGATAAAATATTAACTATTGACTTATTCATAGGTATATTATATAAAACATTAATTTCTATTGCATGTTTATGTATTAGGATTGGGTCAGCCCAAAGTGTTATCATAAAAATATCTGGACCAATAAAGACACATTGGGCAAAAACTTTAAATCTTGATTACAATAAATTACTTCAAGATGGACCATACAAGGAACAATATCGCGGTGAAATGAATAAATGGGCTGAAGAGATCAGGGACAGAGATTATGGTTATTTCTGTCGCGAAGCCATTGACATGTATAACGGTATAGTATTAGCAAATGCAACAGATCACATCTTCTACATTAGTGTTAAATGACACAATTAGAATAAATTACTATGTATGTGTTCTGCAGACAATTTGTATGTGAAAAACAGTAAAATTGAAAGATTTGGACGTATTATTTAACAAGATTTTATATATTTCATGGCAGAAAGTTATAGACATGATTAATGGTTAACTTACGTGAAAATAGGGTTAATAATCTTCATATTCTGGTCAAATATAACAATTCAAGTTGAATCTACCTTAAAAATAAAATGAACGGAATAACATAACAATGTATTCTAATTATTAGTGTAAAAATGCTAACTAGTAGTATATTTTACATTTCATATAGAGACAGCAATTTGTATAGTACGGATGAAAATATTTATACAGGGTGTCTCATAATATCTGTTAGAGCTTTTAAGGGTGAAAAGTGGGGGACATTTTGAATCAAAAGTTCTTCTTTCATTTTTTAACTCCAATGGCTATTTACCAAATTATGAACAAATGAAGTCGACCAACCATATAGCGCGCGGGCACCATGTACAGTTTTGGTACAACGTGGGCGGTATTCCGCTCACTTTACAATCATTTGGTTTCTTCTGAAATTTTAATGGAATAACTTATGGATAGGTTTATTGAGGACAAATTTATAAAAAAATAAGATCATTAACTAAAATTTATTAACAAATATTTTAAATAACAAAAAATAAAGACTAATGAAATTTTAATGTGGTTTGATGAACACAATTATAATCGTATTCATAGTCGTTCCTTGAGGAATAAGGATCCCTTGTTCCTCGTTTCGTGTTTCATACACCTTCCTTGACAGAACAAGGAGCCTTATTGGCCTCCTTATTTCCAGGGGGGTTTTGACCTTCCTTTAGGAAATCTTCTGCACTGTGATTCGCTGTTTCGTTTGATATATCTAGCGCCAGAAGCGGTCCGAGTTAACAGCTAGTCCAGGCAGCAAATGGTGTATTTTTCGCCTGGGCTATTATTATTATTATTCGTACCATTGACATATAGCATGGACTACGCGATCCCTATTTCAAACTCCTTGAAAAAATTGCCGCTTAAACAGACAAAGAGGGACTGAGGTGGCGGCCAATAGCTTTCAGTCCTGCCATCATAGGCAATTACCATACATGTCCCTAAAGTATACTGTCCTTCTTGAAGGGAGAGCTGAGGTGTGAGTATGAAGTAAGGACGCCTTGGAGATGAAGGAAGCCTTCGTCCTTCACTCTTGAGATAAGGACAGACTATGAATACGGGTATTAGGGAAGAAGTAAGAGGGTGGAGAAGGATTTGATGTCGGAATAACAGTCTCTCTTTAGTTATTAATTAATGTTTTATTTATAGTGTGACGTATGCCGTCCACCGACGTTGTCTACAAATATTCCACGGCCGCTCTCAACGTGCTGAAATTCGAAAAAGATCCGAAAATCTATTTGTTGGGGGTCAGGTGCGGACTCTCCGCACCGACATTCCTCCTATGGCCGCTTCCTCACGTCTCCCGGCTGCTCAGCCTCCGCTCGTTGAAAATGATAGAGGGGAACGTAGGGGCGACGAGATACGAACAGTTCGGGGTACGCCAATGGTAACTCCGTGTGAAGTTCAAATTGTCCGTTTATTCAAATTTGACAAACGGGATCAGTACAGTTCGTCTCCACGCGTCCAATAACTTCCCAACGGCGATCGCGGCCCTTCGTAAGGGGTCGCAGGGTCAACCTTTCCCACCGTCTCTAACTTGCCCTACTAACGATTCGCGATTCCTTCGCGGCGCAGTGCGCGACTCTACAAAGCTCGGTGGGTGAACCTCTTCCCCGACGGACATCTTCACGCCCGGGCCACCGATTTCCGTTCGGGCTGGGCGAAGACGACTATCCGAAAACGTACAATAAGAAGAGCCGCTCTCAGCGGTACGTACCAGTGAAGCGGCTTAGTCCCCGGATCAGAAAATCCACAAAAGAGACCCAAATTGGCCGGTTTCTGGCGAAGAGTCCTCGGCTCCGGCTAGCGTCGCAGTTCGAGCGCACTTCCATACTCTTGCCGCACCACACACTCGCACTCCACCCAAAATATCCGAAATCGAGTCCAAAAAAAAGACCAAGCCGCGTCGTTCACCAGAGAGTTCACACCAAAAAAACAAAGCTGAGTCGTTAATTCGCAAAAAAAAAACAGAAAAAAATCGCAGTGCCGCTCACAGAATCTAGCCCACGTGCAATTTCACCCGTTACCGGAAAGAGATTGAATTCGGCGAATCCGAAGATGGCCGAATTCTATTGTCGCCGGTTTGCCGAATTTAGCCGAAGGCATTCCCACCTCTCGGGAATTTCTTGTCCCTCATCGCCCTTCGTTTAGCGGGCGGTTAAAAACAAAAATACCCCTCCCGCCGGCGGTACCTTGCCTTTCAGATCGCCCGCCGGGACGTTCGGACACCCAGCTGATGGATGGCGGGGAGCGGGCGGTCGGCGGCCTCATCGGCGTAGAATCTGAGTCCTCTTGCCTCACCATCCGATCCCTCCTGCCGCCAGCGGCAGCTTAACCCCCTCATGACCCGATCGCGCGACGCCACGACGCGGCCCCGGAAGCATTACCCTTAATATAACGCCACGTTACAATAGTTATAAGGTTATTTTTAGAATGGCTCATTAACTTTGGTCTTACGATTCGGGTTCAAATTGCAAGAAGATGAGTTAGATCTGATAGTCCGGCTTCATGGATTCCCTAGCCATGTTAAATGAATGGATGTTTCACCAGGTGTGGACATTTTGATTCCGTATCATAAAGCCGAAGTAGTTAATCGGTTTATTTATTTACAAATTTGTTTTTAATAAATTGATTCATAAGTTATTTCATTAAAATTTCAGTAGAAATCAAATGGTTGAGATATTACGTCCTATGCGTGATCGGCCGTTTGCGGGAGCATTAGGGAGCTAGCGTAGGTGTTGTGATCAGAGATCACGTAAAGGTATTGAGTTCTTGCCACTTTAACGTGCTAAAGCACGCCTATCTGCGTTTATGTTCCTTGGTCAATAGATAAAGTGAGGATCACAACCAAATGATTTACAAACTCACTTCTTCTACGTGAGCTGTGGTCTCTACTGATAATGACGAATTTAGTTGGATTCGTAATGTAATGGGTTTAGGTTCCAAAATCATAAAAGAATCGTGTAGTTGAACTTAATGTAATAAAACAAATAGGTCGAAATACAGAAGGTAATTACTACAATCTAGTGCAAATGACAATAGATGAGTCTAGTAATAAATGGATTTGTGGGTTGTTTACAATGGTGCTAGTTAATTGGTGTGAGTTACTTATTGGTGGCAGAGGAGAGAGAGAGAGAGAGAGAGAGAGAGAGCGAGAGAGCGAAAGAGAGAGCGAGAGTGTCAGGGGGTGGGGGAGAGGGAGAGGGAGAGGGAGAGACGCATTGAGGTGTTCAGTGATTGTGAGGTTGGATTCGTTACGTTGGTTGACGGAAGATTCCTGGTCCAGTTCTAGGGTGGACACTGGCAGAAAGCGAATGCTTTACGAAATTGCCAAGAACTAAGTTCTTTTCCGTAAACGCTCGGCACTGCGGTGATGTACTTTTCGCTTTAACCCTAAGGTAAGCTAGATCGAAATAGGCTCTAAGGTATCTGATCAGCACAACACTGAACTGGCGCGAACAATCGGCTCAAGACTCCAGAAGGGATACTGCTCTACCAGAGGGTTGATTCGTATCTCATTATGATCGGTATCAATTTCCATAAGGAAAACTTTGAGTGTGGAGGGGGTAGGATGGATTGTCAGGAGTTTTAGGGAATTTGGGTCCGTGGTATGGTGAAATCGGGGCTGTTGTGCCCAATTTCCCAATAGATTTTGGGCGATAGGCTTTGATCGCGGATTCTTCTTCGGGTTATTGTACTGATCGGATCGTCTTGGCGGTATGATGGTTGAGAGGACGGGAGAAGGTATGTGATATGAGTCGCTGACGTGTGCAGTTTTGACGGTGCTGTCTAAAATGCACTTTAGGCACTTCATTTCTGGGCATTCTGTTCAGCATTCTTTTCCATGTCGTTCTGGTTCTGTGGTTTTGTAATCTCTCGCTTTCTCTCTCTGTCTCTCTGTCTCTCTGTCACTCTGTCACTCGGTGTCTCGGTCTCTCTTTCTCTCTCTTTTTCCGCTCGTCTACCTGCAATGTATTGGTGTAAGTGTGATGTCTAAAAATATAAGAGAGTGTAAGATATCGTATAAGATTTAATGATTTCTTTTAACTATTATAATGTATACTTATACTAGGTAACGCACGTTCGTCGAGGATCAGTTACATTTTAATGGTCATGGACCTTCTTCCTAACGCGGGTATTGAGGGGGTGAAAAGGGGTCATTAGGGGGGGGGGGGGGCGTTGCGTCGTACGTAACAGTGATGTGAGCAGGGCACCGGACACGTTATAGCCGAACTGTGCTTAGTGTCCGCGTGCTGTGTGATTGGTCGATTTCAGTTGTTCATAATTTGGTAAATAGCCATTCGAGAAAATAAAATGAAAGAGGATCTTTAGATTCGAATATCCTCCACTTTCCACCCTCAAAAGCTAAAGCGGGTGTTATGGGATACCCTTTATATTAATCGCTTGCCGTACTATTTAGCTCAACAAAATCCGGGCCCAACCGGTAAGAGCCAACATGCGCAAAACGGGACAGAGTAATGCGCGAGAACACTTGCATTACGAGCCGAAATGCTGATACATGTGATATAGTCATACGCTCATTTACTTCACGCGATACAGCTCTTTTGGACACCAATGCTAATATAATTCTTTTTCCTTATATACTGTTATGCCGTAAGGTCTGATAAATAATCTTCGACACTTCTTGAAGATGCAAATTACTATGAGTACTTCTTTGTTGTAACTTTACTTGTTTCACAACAATATTGATCCGCACGTAGGCACTATGACGACTGATTTTAGATGCTCTGCTTGCAAAGCAGTTTACAAAAAGGTATTCTTACCCCAGGATATAATTTTGAGGACTAAGGATCTAGAACTGCGCCGAGGTGTCGCGTGGTTAGTCTTATTATTACTATGTCTAACGAAGTTAGACCAAACAAGAATATCGGAGTAGCGTAGGGGGCATAACATCCCCGCCGTTAGATGAAAATCCTCTTTTACAAAGTTAAAATAAGGATTTTCACAAACTAAAAGGTGTTTCAGATATCGCCGTCGAATTTTGATATCCGGAGATTAGGCTTCTGCATTCTTCTTTTTTGTTCACAAACGGAACTTATATGCCTTCTTGCATCAATTGGAGATACATTTAAATTATAGGTCGGTTCGATGAGTATGAGCTATAGGTCCCATGTGGACCTATTAGTCGCACAAGAATTTCAATTTCTAGCATGACTTCCGTAACTGAAAAGACAGTTGTACGTTCGAACACAAGGGCTCATTGCTCCTGATATCAAACATTTCAAAAGATAAAAAATCTTAAACTTATTCATAAGGTATAATGCAACTAACGCAGCTAAAGCGTATAAGGTAATTCAATTTATTGTAGTTTCGTAAAACGTCTTTGCCCTTTCGTGATTTCTTATTTCTATTGCCTCTCTTCTAATTTCTCTTAATTTTGTACAATATTTGGTCGTCTCCAGTTTTAACATCAGGTGTTTCTATTGCTTCTATTGAATTTTGATCAGACTGAGATTGAAAAGCGGATCTTTGAAGATTTGAAAGTGTTCACTAAAACTATAAGTAATTAAAGGAATAAAAGCTTTGTTATTGTCAAATATTGTTTCCACGTGTGAAAGCAGTATCACATCCTTGGATACAACGCTGCATTCGGGTGGGATCCACAAGATTTTTGTTCTAGTTATAATTTTTGTCTTCTACCGTATTATTGCACATGATTGAGACACTCCCGGGGGACGTTGTGGCGTATAACCTGCTGTTATTGCTTTTGAATTATAGCCACATGGTGTGCGTTATCGAGACCAGTTTAAGAGTGTAGTCTTCCTCGCTAAACTTTAGTGGTTCGTTGACAATTTTATTCATACACGAATTATGGGCTATGATAGACGCTTGTAGATTGTACTTTGGATAGACGCTTCTACAAAAACGATTGGATTTATGAGTTTTACAAGAATCTACGAAGTGTTCTTCGCTCGGTGTATACAAAAGTTTGTCATCATTGGTAATGATATATTCTCGAGGGTTAGAAATGTATGCCATTACATTCTCTTTTATGAGTTTAGGCGCAGGGATTACTCTGTAAGCTTTATAGTTTTCTAGTTGTAATATTGGTATTTTAATAACATAAACAAATGGATATTCTATTAAACTTATTGCTACTTCACTTACTTCTAAATATTCAAAGTAATTTCCATCATGAATAGGTATGGGCATTATATTGCTACCTTTTTCATTCCGAATTAACTCTATCGAGCTCATGAGCAAATCAGGTGATAACAATTGAGGGTTGATTTGACCGCCTTTGAATTTCATGAGAGAATCATCTAGTGATACTGCGGTCTCTGAAGTATAAAGATTATCGAATGTATTGTTCAGATATTCAACTAAATTTCTGATCTTCCTAATTCTATCATTTTTATAAAATTTTTCGTTGTCTGTAACGTGAAGGAATCTTGACATATCATAAAACTTATCAGTAAAGTGTGCAGTAAAAATATATGTATGTTATATGGCAATATGATACTAGTGACGTATTGAGTTCACCTTGATGTTAAGAGAGGAAAGGTATAATTCGTTGTTGAGATGAGTTCCCGAAGGAAACAGTAAATAATCCAAATTTTCAAGTAAATGGTCCTTGTCCTGGCCGCTAGGGTAGGCACTGACACTCGTGTAGTGGTTTCTATGCACAAGGACAGTGAGTTCTAAAAGGGGTAGAACTTGTCGTGATTCGCAGATTGGTTTTACTGCTCAGCCCTAAGGCGAGAAAGACAAGATAGGCCCTAAGGTATCTTGGCTAACACAACTGGTTTGCACTAAGTTCGCCTTTGACTCGAAATTTAATGAGAGCAAAAATATGACTTGTTCAGATGAGATTCTTAGATAGATTGACTATTCCCCTGCTCGCTTCTAGCTCGAGAAGCATCTGGACTCAGAGAAGGAAAGGCAAACTGTCGATTCGGTGCATTCTATAATCGTGGGACCACCGCGGATTGCTCTTGGTTCCCGCGGTCTCTGGTTCAAACCCACTGGTGAGCTCTAGTTCCCATGGGCTTACAATACTATGATTATCAATATCTTATTTCTAGCTTATACTGCGGAGCAGCTAGATGCGCGTAAGGGCCGATTACAGTAAATGTTGCTCGCAAAAATAGGATACAGGGTGTTTCGTAGGAATCTGGGGATGCAGTTGCGTCGGACGTAACACTCTCATGTTTAGCGATGTTATAGTATAAGTTAGCAAAGTGAATTCTATCATCCCAATCATCAGAGATTTCATTGGAAAATGCCGCAAGTAATTTTTCAAGACTTGATACATTAGTAGAGAAACGCAAACGAAAGACAGGTATCCCTTTTTTTGAATATCTTTGGAATATCTATTGTTGTCATTGGCATCTTTGTCGGATGTCGATTAATTTTATTTCTTTGACAATCAGAACATTGTCTGGCGTAATTTTCTACGTCCTTCCTAAGTGTTTTCCAAAAATAATTTTCTTAAATTCTGTAGCATTTTTTTCTTTGACTCCCCCTTTGACTATCCTACTAACACGCTATCGTTGTTTACCTTTAAATTCTTCTCAATGTCTTCACGTTGCGGTATTCTGTGAACACTGAATACTGTGGTGTTCCCATGACAGAATTGTTTGCGCCATATCTTTTCTATGGCTGTTCTTGGAAGTCCCGTTAGTCCTTGAATTCTTCAGCTATCGCCAGATACCTCAGTTCGGCGAGCTTCTCTATCTAGCTAGGTTCGTGGCCCAGTCGAGTAGCGGCCTGAGATTCGGCGAAACTGACGCCTCCTGAAGCGGGAAGCTTTCCTGCGTAGGGCGGCGAACGATGGAGATGGCCACTGGCCGGATGTGAAAGTTTGGCTGTAGACGGACATTGGATGGTAGAGAGGATTCGAAGAGGAGTTGTCGGCTTTTGCTGGGAATAACCCACGCTCATGTCAGCGTCTTTCCCGGGGTACGGGGAACGTCGGACGGCGTTTCTTAATTCTCCTTGTCTGGAGGGGTAGTGCAGGCGACGAGCGAATCTTTGGAGGGTGCCCGTGGTGTCTTCACAGTCCCCGGAGGTCCGTGGTCCGGTGATGTCTGCGACCCGAGCTTTTCGGCATTCATCGGAGTTTGTTCGTTCGTTCGCCGCGACGAGTTCGAAGCGAGCGAGGAGATTTGCCGCTGCCGAGGATACGGAGCGAGCAAGGAAGTCCCGAAGGATAAAAAAGGACTGAGGTGCTTCTCTGGTACAATATAGGTTTGCGGTTTATTGTTTGTACAGTAAAACAGTAGTTAATAATTGGGGCTTTTCTTCCCAATAATATCTGGGCGCTGGGGCATCTATTCGTGCGGGGCAGGCTGAGCGCGGTGACCTTCCAGCGGCGACCCGCCGCACTACCGCTCTCATGGCGGCAACTTTATGGTCATAGCCGGGTGATGTAGAAATATACATAAAGGGTGGGGGAGGATCCTGGAGCAAAGGCTGGCGTACACAAATTCAAATGTCGAGAAATTCCGGAAATTCCGGAACACAAACATAAAATCAATAGGATTTTCTGGATATAAGGAGAGCAACATGAGTGCTACACGAGCGAGAACCCTCTAGACCGTACACGAAATGCAGCTAGAAAACTATCAACAGATAGCACGAGAGCGCGAGCCAGCTCGTGACACCTCTGTTGGTTTCCGAGACAGACTCCTTTGGCAATAGCCACATTTGAAAACTAATCATTCTGATTCGTCGAGATCCTTATGGTCGATAAACTTCCTTTCCCTCAGTCGTCCCTTTAAACCAAATCGAGTGCGTTTCTTAGTAAATCGATACATAACTTTTGGAGATCCTCCAACGGCCGCTGCCCCAGGGCATTGGGCGGCAGCTGAGCACCACATCCTTAACTCTGGTCAGGGGATTCCTCCGCTGCCCTTAACCGTATAAAAACCTTATCTTCGCCCGCTCTACAGCCTTTTTCCCATCTCCAGCGGGGCGCCGGTATCTCACCCGGGCCTCTGCCGGTCCGTGGAAATGTCTTCGTCGGGTACTCTCCTCTGCCGGGCAACTCGGTGTTTCGAGACTATCTCCCCGCGGCAGATTCGAGCACCACGACCTTAACTAAACAATAACAAAATCTTGCGAAAGCATTGGAATAACTATACGAATGAACCCGAGAGCATGGCTTCTGAGCGGAGTGGCGACCCGAAAGGAACCGGAAAGCGGGAGCGTTATCTGAGGCGGTAGCCACAATCGCCTTGTGACCGTGAATCGAAAAATCACGTCACAAAAAGTCCCGTAATTGTAACTTCCCTTTTTTCGACTTCGAAACACATTAAATAAAATAATACGCAATCGGCTAGGAACTCCAGGGTCATAGACAGGGATACTATCGTTGAAGATAGGGTCAGAATCTCACCGCCACCAGAGGCCACTGGACACCTCGAACTACGGCAACGAGAATGTGACGATGTTCCGCGTGGCTAGCAAGTTATGACCATTATGTCACAATGTTATGTGTAGTCCGTGTTTAGAACTTTTATTTTAACGCGATTGAGCCACAGATGCCATTCTGGCATTATTTCGTGTTTATTATTTGAGGAATAGTTCGAACGGCATGACATTTGAAGCGGCGTAGTAATACGAGAATATTGTAAATCCTCACGGGGATCTTATTGGCTATTTAAGGGTACTATTTTTTATTGTTAGCAGGGATTCGAGTCCAGTTCTATAGTAAACTTTTCGTGTAGTTCATTCATTTCTGAGTTACCACCGTGGTCGGGTGCGAATTTTGTATCTTCAGTAGTTTTTATAATACTGGTGAAAATGTTGTAACGAGTCACGAAATCTTTTCCATACAGCTGACTTTCCTGTAATTGTTCGTGTTTCGCGTTTTTTCCCAGGGTGTCTGCCTATGGATGATTTTCATATCGCTAACGTGGAAAAGATTCCATGTATCGCCTTTATTTCTTTGGGAATTAGTACTTCTTGATTTTGTAACATTTTCTTAGTGCAAAGTCTCGTGACCGGAGACCTAACAGAAAACATATGTGAGTTTCCGCTTCTCGAGGACGCGTGTATTGTATCGTGTTAGTCTCACTTCTGGAGACCTCACGTATCGTAACGCATTGTCCCGCTTTACGGGAGCTCACATATTGACAACATTAATTTTTGAACTTTACTTTGATTTGAATTTTGTCGCATTACATAAATTGTAAACGATATTATTTTTTTGACTTGATCCGAAATTATCATTTGTTAATTGCTGAAGGTCTAAATTGTCCTAAATAAAAGGATACCTATTATTTTGTTCTATTCCGAGGTTCTTATTCTCCTAAGCAGTTCCTTTATCGACATCTAGGCGCGCCCTGCCCCTCTACCATCCCGTATCGTCTGTGGTAGTCGGTGGCATTTTTTCCGTCCCTTTTGGAATTGTTTTGCAGATTTCATTTCATGATGCAAAGGTGCGTCTGGCACTTAATCGGTCTTTTTCAGTATCGTGTTACGGGGGTCAGAGGTTAGTCATTTGTCGACGGACAATCAGCTGTTTTGCTACGATTAGCTGAGGTTTTCTTTTTTTTAACGTAGTTTTTGTAACACCCTATCTTGTTTGGGATTTTTCGTCACAATATATATTTTGATGTTGCTACTTACAGGGTGGAAAGAAATTATTGGTCATCCTTTCGCCAGGTGAATCTGCAGGTCATGTTTGGCGAAGATCATCAAAAATATCATGCCGCAAAATTATTTTGATCTTAGCAGTCAAGGTCAAATTTTTTTATTGTCTCAAAAAATTCTACTCGTCAAGTGGAACAAAGTCTCAAATGGACCATAGGTCAAAAATGCGAGATCGAGGTCGAGATCGAATCCGGCTCAGACGCCTATCCTCTTTTCCGGATAGTCTATTGATAATACCCTCCCATCCCTCGGGTTATAATATGTACCTTATACATAGCTTGTTTTCATGCAATAATTATGATTTTACAGGAACCTTTAATTATACAAACATTATCATGACGTAATTCTTTTTGTTTTAGCTAAGACGAAGCCTATTTGGATAGTGAGTGATATTCGTCGGAAAACTGATGTGAAATGGTTTGTAGAGAATTTTGGAAATCGTTGTAAAACGATTCGTATTTACTGCAGTGACAAAATCAGGCAACATCGAGGTTGGAATTTCACCCCAGGTACACAATGCTATTTAACACTATTCCTACCGATACTTCACGTATACTTATTCCTACCAAGGTTAAAAGGTCGCGGTAGGAATAGTGTTAAATTCATTTATTGGCAATTACAATATAAATAACTTCATAGTGGGTATGTACTATTGCAGTAGAACCCGGATTATTCGAGCTCGCTCTATCGGACTTAATCGCAGACTGTCTTATATTCGGAGGTGTAGCCATGAGCTGCACTTCTGAAGATGCGTCAAATGTGCGATTTAGTTCCGATGTATCAGTTGCCAGGTTGTCTTCCGTTCTGGCTTAATCCTTATGTTCACACCCGGATACCCGGGTGCCCACCTCGTCATATTTTTGCTCATAACTCGGAGAAAAATTGAAATACCGGCCTTGGTCTCAAGATCCACATTATTTGACTCTTTTTGAAGATAAAAACACAATCGAAAATTTTTTTCAAATTTTTTGAAATACAAATAAACGACGTTGAAGTACATATGCTTAGCGGACACATCCGGGTACCCGGGTACCCACTAGATGAAAAATGGCATTTCGAGTCGGGAATCAATTAATATGATTGATGAATCTTTCGTTGAGGTAACAGGGGTTAATAAATAAATAATTACAATAATTTTCAAGTTATATTAGAGTATATTTACATTTCTCCAGCGCAATCGATACATTTGATTGTCGATGAACAATGCTCATCGCAGACAGGTTTCTCACAAACCGCACAAGATTTTCGTGTTTTCCGGCGTCTTTTTACCGTTTCTCTATAGCATATACAGTAGTGCGCAATTGAAGTGGAACACTTGAATTTTTGTGTATTTCTGCAAAATTATGACTGATTTAAAAAAACTAAAGACATATTTTTTAGGAAATTTCCTTCCCGTTAGAATGGTAAAGGTTTTATCTCGATCGGATACAAAATGACCGAAGGGCAGGGGTTGGAGTGAAATAGTGCATTTTAGGACTTTGAAAATTGCGAGAACTAGTAATTAGGGAAGGAAATTCATATTTCTAATTATGGCACGAGAAAGAGCATCCTTCGGCAGTCAAAAAACACCCCCATTGC
>JARQSV010000458.1:0-10607 GCA_030142285.1 Calameuta idolon | reverse complement strand
AGACTACCCCCACTATGCTCCGGCCTGGCTTGCTTCTGGCCTGCTGGTCGTCCCCCAGTCTCGCTTCGCCTCTGTTCTCTTAACTTCTTCTGGGACACCATTAATGCCGCTCAGTGTACAAAACTTCATTACTAATATTTTGTTTGAAATTAGAGTGGGATGATCTATATAGGCTTAAACAGGCTTTTATGCATTTTCTTTCGAATATTCTTATTCGCTCCATGACCGAGGCACTAACATTCCATCAGATTGGGATAGCATATACTAATAAAGGCCTAATTAGCAACAAATAACATATAATTTTAGCCCTTTTCGGAAGGTGTATGTTATAGAACAGCCTACTGCTACTTTTGAAAGCGGCTCTCGCCTTATTTAGCTGTATTTTAACGTGTTTATTATATCTTAACAGATAATCTATATTCATTCCCGGGTACTGCACTGTATCTTTATGCGGAATCCCAATTTCCTCATCAGTTCCCGGTATTGTGGTTCTAATAGAAAAAGTTGTGATTCCTTCCTTTTTTAACCTTGATAAATAATGCAGAGGTTTGCGAATTAGAATTGTCTCGCATTTTTTAGGATTTATCCTTAAATTCAAATTAATATAATACTTATTAACGTTATTGACAAGCGTCTCTAGTTTGTGCTGAATTTCTGTTGGGTATTTACCATCAACATATAGCAGCAAGTCGTCTGCGAAAGCTATAGAATATAGATTACTATGATTGTTCAACTTGTATAGGTTTAAAATATCACTATTATATATATTAAACAAGATTGGCGAATTGACCGTTCTTTGTTGGAGGCCTTCGGTTATGTAAAATTTACTAGTAGAAGTTCTGGCTCCGTCAGATGTGACAAAGGATTTATTGTGAATCATATCCTTGATTAAGTAAATCATCGCTATCGGGAACTTTTTCTTTAGAAGCTTGAACAAGAGACCATTTAGCCAAATAGAGTCAAATGCCTTCTCGAGGTCAATAAGTGCAGCATCAATTAAGTCACGCTTATGAAGGTGGGTATTTGCGTCAGAAAGGAACTTATTTATTGCATGAGTAGTAGAGTGACCATACCTTGTTACGTAACAAGTCTCGCCGCGGCGGGCGACGGAACTTACTGAGACGTATTTCGCGTACTCCCGTCTCCGTCCCCTTACGGGGTCTCGGTCGTTGGATTGGATCTAAGGTGGTCGGAATGAAACACGGGATAAAGCTAATTAAACATTTATTGCGAACAGACTCTCACTCATCCACCCGTCTTTCACTCCTGCATTCAGCTCACACTCCTTACTTACTATTACGTCGGTAGTTCCTCTGTCCCTGATTTGCCTAATAACTAACTTATATATTATCCCAGATAAAACACACACAGGCACTGAGTTCTCCGGCACTCCGAAGGGAAGAGGCCTATCAGCGGCGTAACCGCTCGGAACTCCTAACGCGGGGACGGTATAGGGTTCCGCACCCGCACACATTTCCGAGACTGAACGTTACTCGTGCTGAGCACTTCCCGATAGAAGAACCCGCGTTTACCGCGAAGCTGCAGAACTGAGACTAACTCGCGGGCTCCACGGTGGCCGCAGCTCACCTTTCCTTTGCCCTGTCAGGGCGCTGAGTCGGTAGTCTCGGAAACGCCTGTCCGAAGTCCGCCACGTGCAGGGATCTCGTATGATCGCCGCATGTGAAGGAATTCGCACCCTAAGATTCTTTCGCTGGCAGGCCTCCTCCCCCCATGTCAGAAGAAGGTGGGAGAAGAACAGAGGGGAAAAGGGTGTGTTGTCTTACGTGAGGCGTCCCGGTTGCGCTTCGCCGAGATACTCGGGGAAGCGGAACCCGGGACGTAACAACCTAAAGCCGAATTGATTGTCTGGAACTATGCTATTCTTATCACAAAACTCAGTGATCCAATTATTTATGTTGGGATTTCAGGGCTAACACAATAATAACTGCGGATTGCTGATAATAATCGAGATACTTTATTAATGCACGTGGTAACGTTTACGCTTGTATCTGGTAACGAGAACACACCACCAGACCAAGTGCACATGACAGGAACTGACGTGTACAATCGTAGTGGAAACGCTGAGCGACTAAACAGCGCTGAATACTGTGGCGCGCATATTCAAAAATCTATTAAACTATATTTCTCAACAATTTATTATAGCTTCATACACTTTACTGACACTCGGCGTAAGACTAATAGGTCTGTAACTAGCTGGATCTGTCGGATCTTTATCTTTCTTTATTATGGGCACCACTCTAGCACATTTCCAGGAAACAGGGAAGTAATAATTGTTAATAGCATTATTAAACAGGATCGTGTAATCTTTGATAATTCTTTGTGGCAAGTGTTTGAGTACTATAAGTGGGATGTCGTCAAGACCCTTGGACGTCTTGTTCGGCCAACCCCTAATCATCTTAGCGACAGTTTCCTCAGAACAGAATAAACTATCCACAGAGTGGTTATCCACAGAGTTGGAAGCAATTATTGTAGGAGAAAATGAAGTGATAGTGCTGTTAGTTTTTCTAATATTATCACATTCCTCGTGTATAGTTCTTGCTGCTCTATCAACAATTTCTTTAAATTGAGTATTATTGTTCAAATATCTAGGAGAACTAATTGACTCATAATATGCACCCATTATGTTAAGTTTGTCCGTTGGATTTGTGATAATATGCTTGTTATTTACCAAAGGAGAAACAGTAGGGTCACAATTACTTCTGTACATTATAGCCTGGTTATGCTGATCTATATGCAAATCACCCATTGAAAGAGGCTGCTTAGGTCCAAACATACCGTTGATTTTAGGGAAGAAGCAATCAGCTTTCCTATGATTGATTAGTTTGATATGTGCGGCCCAAAAAGCATTGGTAGCTTTATCCATCTCTAATTTCAATTCTTTTTTGGTAACAGATATTAGATTTTTGATGCAATTTATATCATTAGCATTATGAGGAGACCTATTCTGAAATCTATGTAATAGAGTTAATAGCTTTGACTTATTACTCTGTAGCTTTTTAACTCTAGGAGTGAGGTATTTATGAATGCTGTCTGTTGCTTTAAGAACCGGAACTGAGTTATTAGACAAGTTTTTATCATTGGGGATGTTTAAATTATACTCTTTCAGAATGTTCTTTGTGAATTTATCCTACTTTGTGGATTTATATCTAACAATAGGTATCTGTTTATCCACATTATTAAATATCTGAGATGTGACTTCTAAATCTATATGCAACTCAAAAGTTATAGCCTTATGATCGCTATCATAAGGTAATACATGCATTTTGTGATTCATATTTCCAAACAATAATCTGGCGTCAGCTAGACAAATATCAAGTATGGAATCCGTATGCCTAAACTTAGGCTCTACTGGCACATAAAATAGAGATTTGAATTTAATTGCCTCGTTAGCTTCCCATGCTCTGAGATATTTGCCACATTGGCTATCTACTTTATCATTCCAGTCTAAGCGTCTGGCATTAAAATCGCCTGCTACTATATAGTAATTATTAGGGTGTTGTAATTTAAGATCATTTAGCAGTGCATTAACTACTTACTATGAAGAGATTCTTTTTTTAATTAAGCGTTAGCCTAATGATAGTATATTCAAGAATCTTGTTACTAAACGAACTAGGATAATTTATTACCTCATATGTAATTTTTTTATTAACTAATATGGCTGTTCCGCCACCTTGTGTTGCATTGGGCCTATCAGTTCTGATTATGTTATAATGTTCAAAGCTGAGCTTATGCCTATTATTGAGTTTGGTTTCAGAAAGTAAAACAATATCATGTTTATGTTTTTTAAGAAATTCATGTAATTCTAGCCTCCTAGGGTTTGTTATCAAGGAATTAACGTTAATGGCTGCTATCTTCAGGTTGCAGGGGACTGCATACAGATTCTTATTTACTTCGTTACTGTTGCACGTCATGTTTTGTTTGTTATTCATTCTATACCTAATGTTTCGAACAGTTGGTTGATTCTGGATGCGTTTACCATAATTTGATTGGATAAAGGCATTAAGTGGCCATCTATAATGTTCAGTATTTTTTTCTTGAAACTTTCCACCCATTTGGGAGTATGTTCACTGTCTTTATTTATTCTAGTCGAAGATGTTATATTAGAAAGACTATTAGTATCTGGATTTATTACTTCACTCCTATTGCTAGTTATTGCATTCTTTTGGATTACTACTATATCTGCAAAAGATGTTTGTGGGACCGTTGTCCTGTATATTTTGTTTAACTTCTTGTTAGCTTCACTTTTCATTATGTTTTTTTGATTCATTTTTAGGTTACTAGCAAACTTAAGAAATGGGCAGCCTCTATAAGAAACGGGGTGGCCGTTGTTACCGCACTTTAAAAGACATTTGTCTGCATTCTTTGATAACTTACACTCCCCTGGTTTGTGACTGTCAGCACATTTTACACATCTAAACGGTAGATTACAGTTAGCGCTGGCATGGTCCAGCCTTTGACATTTCTTGCACTGGAAGATTTCTTTTTTTTTTTTTTAGAAACTCCCACTTAATAGGCTGATAAGCCAAAGCTTTAATTTTTGTAATTTCAGATGTGATACTATCATGTGATAACTGAATTAAATAATGGAAATTCTCTGGGTTGTTTTTGTTGAATATTATTTTTGCCACTTTCATGACATTTGTGTTTGGTAAGTTCTTTTCCTTGATTTCCTCTTCAATATCTTTGCCAGAGAAATCTAACCTAATTCCTTTTAATATCAATGATTTGGGCTTATTTTCCTTTGGTGTATAAGTAAAATATTCTTTGTATACACATCCATATTTTTAGTTAGCAAAGTATGATTATTATAATCGTTTTCTTTAATTAGGAAAAGACCTTTAGAGATTCCACTGTCTTGAAGCGTCTTGATAATTGACTTTAAGTCAATGTTGCAAAAGTGTATTGGAGGTGGCCTACTTTCCATTCTCTTAACTTGAGCATTTCTATCACTTGCTGTACATGTGGTATTGGCGTCATCCATATCTACATTGTTATTAAGTTCTTCAAAGTTATTGCTAGTTGGCAGTACGTTGTCACACATATTGTCTCTATGCATTGGTGAAAGCTTCCTTGTTTTCTTCGGCTTATGCCATTTTTCTGTTTTTTCCAATGCTGTCGTTGAATTAGTATCAAGAAGTTTTCTTGCTGCCATAACGTTTGGTTTAACCTGGGACGTTGAGGGTGCATTCAGCTCCTTCATGGTCTTTTTATATAGATCCTCCAAGCTTTTAGAGTTAGTTAGTAGTTTACCAATGTTCTTTGTTTTTTGAATATCTGTATCATCGGTGCTGTTTTTTTTGCGACAGTTTCCTTTTGTTAACGGCCTGCGCCATGTTGGCACGGCCCTATCGAGGTTAGCTTCTGTATTTCAGGTACTTGTATTGGTTTTTAGGGGTTATATAGCTTTTTCTTCACTCACAATCCTACCCAGCACTTTGATACGAAGCTGCATCGGGTTGGATGTAATTAATTACTTATAAAAGTACACTAATTTTTGCTGAACGTTAATCGTACTTCCGAACTCAAAGTTACGCGCACGCGCTCCCAGTCTCATCACGCGCTGCCCACTAAGCCACGGCCTCACTGCTTCCATTGTGTATGTACATGTAAGAGATATACGGTACTCGAATATTTTCAAAATCGATTTTCTCGAAAATGCCTGGCCATCTAGCGGAATGGCTTCGCTCATGTGTTATTGGGGGTCTGAACTTTATGTACCATAAATATGAAAAAAATCCCTGACCCGGCTACCTGAGGGTTTCCTTGTCAGTCAACTTGCAAACAGAGGCAAATCACTACTAGTATAATCAAAGAAATGGCTGCCAGTGGAATCCCGGCCGGCATGGAGGATAAGGTAGACGTATTCGAATACGATATCTGCCCAGGGGTGTGGGTGCCCCAATTTTAGGTGCAACTACCGAACAATGAGTGGATGGAGTGTGTGCTCCTACTTAGCGACATGTTTGACGATTGATTGATGTATGATGTTCCTTCCCGAAGGGGCGTACCGCTTGATCGATGGGCACCTGGTGCTCACAAGGGATCAAGAACCGGAACAACTTCAACCACAGCAACAACCTCAGCAGCAACCTCAACAACAGCCCAACTACAAAAAACCGAGCATAGAGCAATCCGCTCAGAAAGATCAACGGCGACGCCACGAATGACAGTGTAGTGATAAACAGTGCAAGTGGTATTCATAAAAAAGAAAGTATTTTGTTTTATTATGTTCTGTATACTAATCTAGCTCCTAAGACATTTATAACTAATATCGTTCCTCATTTTAATCACTAACCTAGTTTCATAAGACCTTTATATCTAACATAGAAATATTTTTTTTCACATATTCCTAAGTAACTTAAAAAAAAATTTTGTAGCAATATATATATAATAAGCAGCGCTCGAACCATTCATCACTAACTCTTCATTATTCTAACATATAATTTAAAATTATTCTCTCTAACGAGATTCGATCATTACGAATTTCATCCGTAACTCTCGATTTAGGGGGGGAGGTGTTACGTCCGCGTAAGAACCTTCAATTATAATTCATGCAACGTATTGCGCACCTCTATCGAAATGGAAGTAGCCTTTGCTATACATAGATCACCTTCATCTGATATAGAGCAATAACAGCAGAACCTTACATAATACCTTACTAGGAATTATTCTAACTCACCGCCTACTATGAATAAACATATTGACAGTTCTCCATCATACTTATATCACGGCCAAGGCCAGAATATACTTCTAAAGAAATCATGGTGTAAACAAAAGATGTAGGTGGTCCAAATTCTATCTTATAAGGAAGGGGTTACAAAAGACAAATTAGGAAACGAAGACTAAAAAACTCCGCCCAGTGACCGGGGTTAATCACAAATTGCCATAGGTGTACTGCAAATAAGAAGTCACCACGTAGTTAAGAATTATCTTAGTAAAGTTCAGTTTGACCCCTGCACAGTTCCGGATCAACAGTGATAGAGTCAAGTCAGAAGTCGGAAGGAAAAGGATTCAGTCACATGACACAGAAATTAATTCTCTAAAAAATTTAACTCAGGAAAATTCTCAGTTCAATTTCTATACTCAACGTTCAGTTCTTCAAAACTTCCTAAGTCTTTTGTCGTCGATTCCGTATTCAACCTCAATCATTGAACCGTACTATCAACCAGGTTTATTAACGTAAATTACTTTATTTTATGTTTAAATAGATATATATTGTTTGATCTGTTCTTATTCAACTCAATCTATTGCATATTTCTCTTTTAACTATTCTCCTTCAGCCCCTAAACCAGCCTCCATCCTCATCTAACAATTATATAATCCCAAATACATAATTAAATGCACAACACCGTGAGTAGAAGTTGGGGTTATTCATTTTCATAATAAATTCAAATCGCGGACTTAGATTTTAACCACCGTCGGTAACGATTTTTTCTGCATAACCAGTCTCATGATCATCTACGACACGGTGTGTAATTAGTAATAGTACCATTATAGCGAGACCCTAAGGGGTGGGGGTTAAGTAGGGGTGGGGTGAGTCCCAAAGTTTTACGACTGAAATTTTTTCGTTTTGAACTTCAAAGCGGAAATTTTCCGTATTTTTTCGTTTCAAACCCTGTTTCTGAAATTTTTCATTTCAAAAATCGAGTGGGAATTTTTTCCGTGTGTAGGCAATGTTTCGAATAATTTATGATGCGATAAAAAACTGTTTGAAGTCCCAAATGGTTATAGGGCTTAGGCGAATTTTCGTTTCAAACCTGGCTCCTGAAATGTTTCGCACGAAAACTAAGCTGATGCGATAAAACTATTAGCTAAAGCGATATGTTGGAAAGTAAAAAGGAAAATTTAAATATAAAGCGGTTCAAAAGATTTTATGACTTAGACGATTTTTGTTTCAAAATTCAAATGAAATTTTACCGTACGAAAACTAAGTGGTGATGTTACGTTACGTTCTTCAAGGTAATTTTACGGCTTTCGTAATAAAAAAGTATGACCGTTTATGGGGACTGGCAAATGCCTTCTAATTTTCCGCAGGTATAAAAAAATGCCTGAATTCTACCGACACAGTGCACAACCCCCCCCCCACTACCTTACTATTCTAAACGTGCCCTCATATAAACCCTCCACCGCTTTTGAGCTCGGTAGTGGTATTGTGGTACCTCTATCGATATTATAGTGCCATTATGGCTAAGTGTAATAAAAATTTGAAAAGAAAAAACAGTGAAAACAACGACAATAGTGTGGCGGGAAGAAAAATTCAACGCATGGGTTTAAGCACTCATATTGATAATAGTAAGTACACTTTAAGATCTTTTCGGTAGATAAAATATATAATAATACAAAATCAAATCTTACTAACAAGTAATATCTGTGCTTGCCAGACGAGACTAGCGATGGGGTTGTACAGTCAGAAGTATACCACATCGTTAGCAATGAAATTGAAGAGGCTATCGAAATTGAGCGGATAAAACGATTTCTACAAGCGGATCATGATAATGACATCATGAATAACGGTGAGAACAACTTATGGATCGATCTGGAGGATATCATCGGTGAAGACACCACGCTAGTACACCAGATAGGTGGAGGCGCAAAAGATTCTACTATGTTGCCTGGAGGTAGAGTTAAAATCGTCGGTCAGTCGACGAAACATTTTCAAAGATTTAGACTCGACGGAACGTGTACAACATTTAAAATTCAGTCTCCTGAAAAAGATATAAATCTTATGAACTGGTTGAGAGAAGCTTTTGTGGATCTACACGGACATATGATAGAAAATCAGGGTGAACCTTCTGACCTTGTAGGAATAACGTTTAATTCTCCTGGATTTTCCCAAAATCGAGCAGCAGGCCTTTCATTTCGTCCAGCGCAAGACTGTAATTTCGAACACCTGTGGTCACTCGTAGAAAAAGTTGCTCAAAGCGGTCACGATGTTACCATCGATGAGTCCTTCATGATAACCGTTCAAAGAGTTCGAATGATTACTGGTAAGGGCCGAGTAACTGTGGGGCCCTATGATCGCCTCACTCTAAGTAAAAAATTCTATTGTCGTAATTACCAATAATGAAAATTTATGTGTACCTCGAGCACTCGTTGTAGCCTTAGCGCATTATAAACGTGGTGATAGTCGTGCAGGGGCGTTTCATAATGAATTTCGTAGGTTAGCTCATTCTAGATTAAATAACAAAGTACAACTTGAGGCTGCGCAAAAATTGATGACAGACGCTGAAGTAGAAATACCTCCACGAAATCAAGGTATGGGGCTGCGAGAACTTGCGATTTTTTAAAAATTCTCTAATCCTCAAGGCTTAGCTATAGAAGTCTACGAGTCTAAAGAACTGGGTGGTCGTAAATTTAAACCCGTATATGACGGTCGTGGTGAAGTTTTAAAGCATGGGGCGACCCTGTCAGGTACCATACGCTTGATCTTTAACGAAAACCATTTCGACGTAATACTGAACATGACCGGCGCTACTGCGATGAAAAAATTTTGTTACGCCTGTCGCACCACTTATAACAGAGAACATAGATGCGAGCTAACGTGTCCATTATGCCGAACATCCCCTGCTTGTAATAATAAGATGTTAGGTGTTAAATGTTTTAAGTGTCGGCGTACGTTTCACGGTGGTGACTGTCTTGCTGATCATCTCAAGCAAAACTCGTATGCTAAGTCAAAATCTATATGTGACGCGATAAAAAATTGTGAGAATTGTGGAATATCAATCATGACTAAGAAAAAATTTAAGCATAGATGTTACGAACGCTTTTGTTACACGTGTCGTATTAATGGGCCGCTGAGTCATTGGTGTTACATACCACCTCTAAAGAAAAATATTCAGGTAATCAAGCAAAAAGAAAACGTGCCTGTAAAAGAAAATCTTTTCGTATTTTATGATTTTGAAACGATGCAGGTTCGTGAACAGGTAGGAAACCCGAGTGCTAAAGTTCACGATGTTAATCTTTGCGTAGTTCAAAAAGTATGTGAAAAATGTATGCACAATAATGACGTGTTCTACCTCTGTAGTTATTGCGGTATTCGTCAATTCGTTTTTGATCATGAACCTTTAAAACAGTTTATAGATCTCGTTATAGACATGAAAGATTTCAAACAGGTGATATGTATAGCACACAATGCTCGAGGGTGTGATGCTCAATTTATACTGAAATACATTGTAGAGACCCTGAAAATAACTCCACAGATTATATTGAACGGTACTAATATCCTTGAGATTTCTTTTGAAAAAGTTAGATTCTTAGATTCTTTATGTTACCTAAGTATGCCACTATCCGGATTTTCCAAAACGTTTAATCTCCCTAGTTCGCTAGTTAAAAGATATTTTCCTCATCTATTTAACAGACCTGAAAATCAACACTATGTCGGACCACTACCGGCCGCATTGTTTTATTGCCCTGACACGATGAAGATTGTAGATCGTGCAAAATTTTTTACCTGGTACGATGAACTTGTCAAAGCCGAATATGTGTTTGATTTTGCTTCCGAGATTAAACGATATTGTATATCGGATGTGAATCTTTTGAGACAGGGTTGTTTATCTTTTCGTAAGATGTTTATGGAGATCACTGAA
>JARQSV010000457.1:53427-64210 GCA_030142285.1 Calameuta idolon | reverse complement strand
TGCGGGAACATAGCAGAATCGGTAAGTCGGTCTTACCCATTGACATTGCTCCGCTCACACTTACCTCCTTAGGATAAAAAAAAATGTTACCGACCGGTGGCCGATGCATAATTACCTACAGTGGTAGACCCCTGGGAACATGCACCACAGCAGTTACAAGGTCTTAGGACTGCATGGCGACGGGGAGGGAGGGTCCTCAGGGGTACGAGTTGGCGATCCATGGGCAAGGGGGTGACGTCACAGTGCGGCGTGGGAAGGCCGGAGCACGGTGCCCTCGGATGAGTCATGCGGGGACAATGGTGTGGGTTTGTTGTGACGGCCAAAGGTGGTATATAACTACTGACATATGATAATTAATTCATCTTTCAGTTTGATTTAATCAGAAGGAGAAATCTATGATAATTGGCCAGAAAAAGTACACGAGCATGCAGGAAAGGGAATGGACATCAAGAAGGTATCTGAAAATGGATTTGCTATTAGCTGTGAGGAGCCTACGGTTAGGACGATGGAGGACTATACATGCTTCACCTTGAGATAGACAAAAATTGACTTGATTACGGTAGCAGAAAATTTTTTGGGGCCGCACGGAATTATTCAACCTCCACTTGTAACTCCGGGACTTCTCCCCGTATGTTTTCCCACTCTTCCTTGTATCCTATTCGTAGGATATTCTGTATGTTTTACTCGATCTAGAAGGAGCGCTTCGCTATAGTCTTCGAGATACAGATGCCCTTCGATCATATTGTAGAAACCCTGCGGCTCCTCACTCTTAATTCCTCCGGTATTTTTTCCGGGACTTTTATTGGCACTTTTTCCAGGACTTTTACCGGGAGTTTTAGCGGGACTTTTTCCGATACTTTTTCCAGGACTTTTACCGGGACTTTTAATGGAACCTTTTCCGGGACTTTTATCAGGACTTTTACCGGGATTTTTTCCGGGACTTTTACCGGTACTTTTTCCGGAACATTTACCGGTATTTTTTCCGGGACTTTTACCGTAACTTTTTCCAGGACTTTTTGCAGGGCTTTTTCCGTACGTTTTCCCACTCTTCCTTGTGTGCATCTATTCGTATGATATCCTGTACGTTTTACTAGATTTAGAAGGAGTGCTTCGCCATAGTCTTCGAGATACAGATGCCCTTAGATCATATTTTAGAAATCCGGCGGTTTCTCAGTCTTAACTCCTCCAGTACTTTTTCCGGGACTCTTATCGGCACTTTTTCCGGGACTTTTACCGTATCTTTTTCTAGGACTTTTTACAGGGCTTTTTCCCGTACGTTTTTTCACTCTTCCTTATGTGCATCTACTCTACTCGTACTACGAAAATCAACTCGTCCAGGACCTGGAATAACGTACAGGATAATGTACGGGATAATGTGTGGGAGGAAGTAGAGGAAAATGTATGATCGACGGCAACGGCTAGTAGCTAACAGTCTATGAAAAAGTATCGGAGAAAGCACCGGAGAAAGTTCCGGAAAAAGTACGGGAAAAAGTCCCGTTAGATTTACCGGAGAAAGTCCCGGAAAATGTACCGGACAAATTATGAGCGAGAAACACCAGGACACTTAGCATAAGAACGAGTTATGTTTGGACCTCGAAGACGACGGCCGTGCGCTCCTTTCAGATTCGGAAAAACGCTTCTTTATACACGATAGATCTCCCATAAATCTACCATCGATCGATCGTGAACCTGACGTAGACCTGCACCAGGCCCTAGGATTACGATTGATTTTCCATATCAATTCTAATCAGATCAATCTACAAGATAGTCCCATATTACACAATCCTTCTACCTATGAGGATGGAATATTACGTGATACATATGCACTGTTGCATGAATGTTTATTTTTATTTAATTACAGTCAGTAAGTCTCGACTCAGTGTCAAAGTGATGTCTGACTGTGTTAACAGGCATCGTGTAATTGGCACTTCGCATTCTCTGTTTAATTCTCATTGATCAGCTGAAAACTATTTAGTATGCATGAGGAACTGGCTTCACTGCCGTTACTGTAACTGAGAAACGAAAGCGAGGAAGAAAACTCAGAGTTTGCATATCTTTGCCATTTCCGTTGTCGCCACACTCCGATTGGTGAACTTTGACCGGCTTCCGTTTAAAAACTATACACTTTTGAACAAAACGAGTATTATTTTCGTGACCTACTTTTGAGCCTGATTCTCGCTACGTCGAGATTATCATCGAATTTTGGAACACCCTGTATACGCGTAACCATTGTTGCATTCTTTCAACGAACGAAGATCTACGAGATCGGCCTCCCAACATCGTCACTATTATTACCGTTGTAACAACGGCGTGGGAACGTATGACGCACGGGCTTATGCCCGTTATATGTCGGTAAAACGAAAAGCTGTAAAATTGGAAAGCGCGAGCGTAGGTGGTCTATCGGCACGAATCGAAAAATTGGGCGCCAGGTACCCTCGAGGAGCACCACGAGCTCTCGGCTCGTTATCGATATCAAAAGGGTCGCGAAAGAGACTCACGTCCGGGTAACCAGGTGCCACCAGGCAACTAAACCAAAAGAAATATCCCACCAGGCAACTTAGAAACTAAAGGCGCCACCAGGCAAGAAAACTATAAGCCACCAGGCAATACAAAACTATAAGCAACCAGGTAATCAAAAAGAACAGATAGGGGCTCCACGGCCAAGAAAAGATTCTCGCAAATAACTAATCTAAAGGTTACCCAGAACTAAGAAATGATACTAAATCCGGCCACCCTACGTTCCACGATACGCCGCTTCAGAGGCTAGCTCGTTGGAAGCGTTGCGGCGTTCAGAGGTAGGAGGAGAAGGAATTCAGCCAAGGACAGAGGAGAAAATGCTAAGAAACACTACAATAAAATAAGTCAAATTAATAGGTTAACGCACCGGAGCTGTATTAAGCAACTCAAAGTCAAAATCAAATAATCGTGGAGCTCACAGAAAAAGTACAAAAGCGTAAGATCAGACATTGATACGGTGCGAGCGCTAGCCAAGCATATTTTACAAAAATACTTAACTTAATTCACAATAATCGGAAACGAAATGGAAGCTATACTACGCGAAAGAAATTAGGATACTAGAATCTAATATCGGAAGCTAGAGACGCATTCGAGGGTTCGGAAAATCACGGTCGCGAAGGCGCTACGCGTGACCGCGCATGCGTGTACGACGCGGGCTCGATGCTTCTACACAACGGTATCACGGAATATAAGACGAGCAGAAGAATCGCATTAATTGAAATAAATTGACCAACTCGGAATAACTAATAACGCGGATTCGCAATGAACTAACCAAATAACAATAAACTAACTAAAGTAACAATAAACTAACAAAATTCGGAACGCGAGTAACGGCAAAGGAACGGCAGCGGAACGAATACGCGGTTCCAATGCTCTCGCGCGCGAAACTCTAACTGCGTACGACACAGTAATACGAAAGAGTCACGTAAACGAAATTATAAATTAACGTAAACCCAACGAAAAGATAATACGCGCGGGTTCTTAAACACAAGCGCACAATCGCGAATACCGAACGGTAGCACAGTAAATAGAAAAGATCACAGTAATTTAGAACACAATATGGTACAGAGAAATATCACAGATCAGAAAATAGAATATTATAATCGGTATTTAATTGTCGTTGCTATATTACGACGTTCTCGGAACGGGTACTATAATCTCGAAATGGGCAGAAGGCTCGGCGTCGAGGAACGTCAACAAGTAAGGTCACCGCGTCACGTCAGAGGGACGTTAGCGCTACGTAAAATTTACAAATGTGTTCAAATTGAAATTAATAGAAATTCGGCAGCGACAATCAGATACGGCACACAAATGAGAATTCACACAATAAGAATAGAAGATATCGCATACACTAAACTAGAAAGATTAAGTTAGGAATCGCACTTCAGAAAAATAAGAGAAAGTTTCTGTAGCAAGAAAGAATTTAAACTAAATTATAATAGATTGCCAAAAGCCTATAGAAGAGAAGTAGTGATTTCTGAATATTCAGAATAAAGACAAGCGGAAGTACGCCCGGAACGTTAGGGAAATGTACAGTTCGGAAATCTCAAAATGCTTTTACAGAGACAAGAAAAATAGTATTCTTACGGTAAACGATATCTTAGAATAATTGAAATAATATAAATGGGCCGCGAGAGAATCTGGCTGTCGGACAACCAAGCCGGTCAACCCGAGGTCAAACGTTCGGGCAGGCAGATTCCCACGTGTACACTAGACGAAAATTCCAGAAAGTTCATTAAATATAGAAAGAATAGAAATTACAAATCATATAAGAAAACCCAAAATCGGAAAGCTCAATACAAAATGATAACGGCACTATCGTCCTTTATACTATAAGAGGCGGAAAGACATTCGCCCGATGACGAGAAAGAAAATTCGGCACCGGCTAAACGGGCGGTTTAGCCCTGCTCGTGTGCTATAATAGGAATTCGAAAAGCAGAAAATGTCAAAGAAAGCGAAAGATCTCACCACAGAAAGGAATCAGAAAAGATAAAGCTTCAAAGCCAGATAGCCAGAGGCGGCAGGGAAAGAAAGCCCCAAAGATCGCCAGCAGCAGCAAAATTTCTCCCTTTCTCTCTCTCTATCTCTCGTTACGGGTTCGTCAAGAATCACAAAAAAGGTACGTGGTATCACCGCCAAGCTTCACACGACAATGATGATTTCTTCGCCGATCGTCGGCAAGCGGGCCCAGGTGAGTCGGGACGGCACCGGAACGGAACAATCTTTGGCAGAGGTGTCCGAGCTCTCCCGAGCGTCGACGCGCAGCGGCGGAATCGGCCGAGTGGAGACGAGCGACGATCCTGACGGCACGGCCCTCGAAAACGGCCGGACGGAGGTCCTGACGTGGGCGATCGGCAGGCCTTAGGCGGGCCAGGGAGAAAAGGCTCATCTCCCTGCCGGCCGTATCGGCGGCGGATGGGCCCAGAGGACAGCCCTCGATGGCCGACGGAAACGGCGGAGACCCCTCCCGGGTGCTCCAGGGCTTCTGGTGAACCGGCGGCACAGCATCCCGGTGACATCCAGGTCAACGTAGGCGTCATGCAGATCCCTCCAAGTCGTCCCTTACTCGAAAAAATTCTCCAAAAACGGCAACCACAGCTAATCATAAATTCAAAATCTTCAAACTCTAAAATCATGGCGTCCTGTCCTCACGCCCTTGTGTCGTCGTCGAGAGACTCAAAAGTGGAGATAAGAGGTAGCATAACAGAAAGCAAGAAATATAAAGCAGTATACCGAAACAGAATCGAAAACGTCCAAGGACGATAATTGACGTTCACAACGGAAATCTTAACAATAATTATTTAGACGGAATCTCTGTAGTGGATTGTCGTGAGGAGCTTCAGTTGAGAGAGAAGTCGAAATTTCTTCATTTTTGTGCGCGATTCGGGAGAATCACGTCACAACGCATATGACAGAATTACGCTTCATCTTACCGCTAGTCGCTCGCTAGAGAATATCGATAGCCATGTACGATGATGGCTCCTTGGATGTATAATAGAGACATCCTAGAGAATTATTATCACGCGTAGCTCGTTCCACGCTAGCTTTAGCTATCCTTCCAACCTCTTTGTCTCAGAATTTTTCGAAACGCTCGATGTACCCCCGAAGTACTCATCGGTTTTTTTTTCTCTGCGTCGCTCTTCGGACTTTCGTGACATCTCTTCTCCGCTATCCCCTCTAAATACTTCTTGAAACGCCTCTCTAAAATCCTCCTCGCTGGATGAGCTTGGCGCCGTTGCGATAGGTGCTTGTGTGATTATCACACGCCGTGGTGTTTGATTACCAGGAAACGCGATGCTATCCTCTCTCCATAAACGCTGATTACCAATAAATTTTCTCTCACGCATAGCGTCATTGATTAAATCAATGATGTTGGCATCCTGCACGACGGATCCACACGTGTAACAGCCTCCTTATCCCATGAGATGCAGTATTGTCCAGCGTTGCATAAAGGCACTAGTAAGAGCTTTGCCTTAGCCTGGTACTTTCAAGGTACGCTGGTAATAATTTCATGATCGTCTTCATCCGCGATATTCTTCATATTATCTCCTTTGGAATCGTCATTTCTTTTCTTCTCAGCATTATCGTCCTAGTTATCCTCGTCAATATTATTTCGCAGATCATCGAAAAAATGTAAATACCGTTGTAATATCTGATTATACAGCATCCACTTTTCACGCTCATCGATGAAACGCGATGAGTATAGGATTTCTTTCATCTCAGTGTTCAACCTACTCGCCAACGTACCGAGTGTCTGTACAGTTTTGACGGTGTCAACACCCGCCCTCTGCATATCCTGTATTTGTTCACGTTGAAAACGCTCTTTAAGAACCAGAATCATTTTCGAAAATGTGCTTATTGTCCGATTTTCCGATTTCTACATCGCGGTTGCCAGGCCGCCTTTAGTTCTGACTTAGCGCGTTGCTCCGCACGCGAACTACTTGGCCTGGCGGTTCCGATGGGGTCAGGAGACTCCCAGCACAACAGGGGCTTATAGAAATCAGAGACCTGAGGTTTCGTTTAAAAACCCGGAACCCACAGACCGGTCCGATTTATTAAAAATAAAAGTAGGTACAAAAAAATAATATAATAAAACAAATGGTTCAGAACGGAACGCGCTAAGGAACAACAGTTTCGTAGAATTAATACGAACGGAAACAACTGTTCCTCAACAAATTAGAAACGTAAATAATGATAATATCAAACAACCGCTGTGTAGGAATTAGAAAAGAGGCTTAATTTAAAGTAATAAATTCTGTAGGGACCAACGGGCGCTGAAAAGCTAACTAAGAAGGATTAACGCGTCCTTACGCAACACAAATATTAAAATCCAAAAAAGATTAGACGGATTCGAACCCGTGAACAGGAATATATTGCAGTATGATCGTGAATACCGAACATTTCCGACAACAATGTACGCGTTACGTAATATGTACGCCACCGACTAGACGCAACAATATTTACTAAATCAGCTGACGAGTGGCCTAGTGTCCGACCCGTCAACTTCACAATATTTTTAAATTCAAATTCGCAAAAATATCGGTACTTGACCTCCGGTCCGAACACTTAATAGACAGAATTCTTAGATTCCTCGCTGGGAATCTAGATCTTTCGCTTGTCGTCAAGCACGCACAGCCTATCCCGTGATGAATAATCCTAAAGCCGGAACCAGTTCGGGAGACCTATTTACCTACTGAAACTATCAGTCCGTAAATACGCAATCCCCTAACTGCCTTTCTAGCATCCACGAATATATCGCCAGAAGAAAACGTACCGCTGCGCGACCCTTGCACTACACGACACACGACCGAAACGATTACGCGTAGCGTGGACTGACTACGAATATTTTACATGCAAGTTCTTGGGACATACTCTACGAATAATCAAACACAAAACTACAGAATAGACGTTGATATGAATGATTGATATGGCCCCTTGGGCCCAATTAAATTCACGCTATCCTCTACGTAGGCCAATTCGCCCGCGATCTTCAATTGTTTCCTAGATGCTAGAAAAATAGATCCGAGCAACTTCTCCTCTTTCGGGCGATTGCAGTTGTTAAGCCTTAGCTAGTGAAACTGCTAGGGCGTAGATATATTTTAATGTAGTCTACCATTGAAACGCTAGGCGTATCTGTTTTCTAAGGAACTTGTGGGTGTAATACCGATGAATGAGGGCGACGTTGATATACGGATCGATTGTAGTTGGTATTAAACTTCACTGTGAGTTCTTTCCGTGAGTTGTCCGCCGTTGCACTCGCGACAGATTTACAAGCACGCTCTTCCCTGACCCTTCCCTTGGGTGGGAAGGCTTGGTCACAAAGGATCTGAAGACACATAAGATACTACTCGCGGAGGAACAAGCAAGACTCGATGACTTCGACGGTGGCTGCTGGATGAGTTCCGTTGGTTGCCAAGTGTGACGAAAGATTGCTCATCGGTTGCGAATACCGTAGGTGCATTAGCTCTGATATTGGGGTCAATGCACCGCAATATTGATGATTTTACAAAGAAAGAGTCTTGGTCCATACCTTACGCTGACACGTGGTATGAGCCCGTGGCTTACTACTCAGCGTTCTAGGATTTACATAAGACAATCAAAAAGTTCCATGTGCCGAAAGGAATTTACAGATTGCATTTACTTGAGTAGATCCGCTTTGGGATATAACACAGTGTCTTTTCACGGAGCGGGAATTACATCCGCACCTTATCCCTCGCGGCGTCTTTCTGCGTAGGCGGCTTCGCTCAGTGGTGCTCTGCGGTCGCATTGGCCTTCCTTCGGTTGGCTACGTTACGCCAGTGCCGCTGGTCGCATTGGTTGGACCCCTCTGCCGTCATCAGGGCGGTCGTTGTTGTATCACGGGCCGCGTTGCTTCTGAATTTCTGTGACGGTTCCCTAACGAGACCAACCACCGCTTGTAAAACACAAAATAAACACTTCCAAGGAAATTAATACATGTTACTAATGCTAAATTCAGGCCACGCTCGACACAAATATTATGTTACCTTGCGGACCTCATGGTGGCACTTTGTACATATCACAAATGAGATAGGTACTTGGCGATAAAAAGAGCTACACCATGAGGTCCGCAAGGCAACATAGCATTTGTGTCGAGCGTGGACTGAATTTAGCATTAGTAACATGTATTAATTTCCTTGGAAGTGTTTATTTTGTGTTTTACAAGCGGTGGTTGGTCCCGTTAGGGATCACGGAAGAGGAGAAGATGCTCGGATCTATTTTTTTAGGATCTAGGAAACAATTGAAGATCGTCGGTGAATAGGGCTACGTAGGGGATAGCGCGAATTTGATTCGGCCCAAGGATAATATTCCTCTGCGCCACTAGGGCACGTTAGCGGGCAAGCATTCTGGTAGCGTCACTTGTGGTGTAGCTAAGATAGTGAGCAGTATGTGTTAAAAGTGTATCTTTAAAAGAGTGAGACAGAGAAACAGTGAAATGGATAGAGAAGAGCTGGATGACCTGGAGAGGGCGATTCGGGAAGAGTGACACTACCGAGATCAACAATTTTAAAACTGGTCGAGATTAACGGGATCATAGATTTAACTGCTGGATCTTCGATCCAAGGAGCACGCGTCGCCTTCAGCTTGCACGATCATTGGGATCCGATACTTGCCAATACTGTGGCGATGTGGACGACAGTTATCTGGCATCAAAGTATCGTGGTAGTTTTTATGTTTGATTATTCGTAGAGCATGTTACAAGAAATTGCATGTAAAGTCTCCATATTCAATTCACGCTACTCGTAACAGTTTCAGTCGTGTGTCCTGTATTGTAAGTGCCGTGTATTGGAACATTTTTCCCGGCGACAAATCTGAAGGAGATAGGAAGGCAGCTAGGAGATTGCGTATTTCCTGACTGATATTTTCACTAGGCAAATGGATCTCCAGAACTGATTTCGGCATCCGGCTTACTTGTGGCGGGATAGATTACACGTGCACAACGACTCGCGAAAGTTGTAGATTCCCAGCGGGGAATCTATAGGTTCTCTATATTTTATTTGTCTTCACCGGAGGCCAAATATCGATATTGTTTCGAATTCGAATTTCTGAATATTGTAAAGTTGATGGGTCGGGCACAATGATTAACACGGTGGAATTTAATACCAACAATGACAATTTGTTCCATCTAGACAAACGCGTACAGTCGGGTGTTGTATACGAGCGCGGCTCTATACAATTGTAACAAATAATGCGGTGGTAGAGGTCGTCTCTGTTGACGGTGGACGGCTGAAACCAGCAATCGCGAAGGCGCGTGGTGGGGCCCGTGGCCTTCCACTTTCAGTGCAGCGCTACACCACCGAATGCACTTCATGCCCGACCAGCGTGCAGGTCCGCCCTATGATGGATAATCCAGATTGCACTCACGAATACTTCCGGTGGCCTCTGCCTTTCTTCCTAGACCTTCGGATGCTCCTTTCAGCCATTACTCGTCTCTCTCTCTCTCTCTCCCCCTCCCCCCTCCCTCCCTCCCTCCCTCCCTCTCTCTCTCCCTCTCTCCCTCTCTAAAAGCCTAAGAGCTAATTATTCAGGGGAATAAAGTTGTGAAATTGTGTGAAAGATGCATCGATGTGATCGGTGTTGAGTGGTGAGCATTTTTATCTATTCAATGGCTAGATAGCTATCGGGAAAGCGACACTAGAAGTACTTTTCGTTCGTCAAAATTTTGACTTAGCGAGTCTACGTGGGTGGCCATTATTGCTGCCACGGTGACAGGTATTTAGCAATCCGCGGAGTCAGCAATCAGACACGGTGAAGGTGATATAGTTGTGGTCGGTAAGTGTCGGTAATTTACCAGCTATACCGAGCAAGATGGACAGCATGGGGGAATATGATGAGTATCGGTGCTCCGCTTGTAAAAAGCCGATTAAAAGCCAAGTGATACGATGCAAGACCTGTGTGAAACTGTTTTACCACCCAGGATGTGTGAGTAAACATAGGGTACTTGATAGGAATCACGAGTTGGTACCATGCACTGGACCATTTGAAAAATTTAGTGCTGAAGAAGAAATTCAAAAGATATCGGTGCCGACAGCAGGTAGTAGCAGAGATCGAGTGTCATCAGTAGGATCAATTGGGGGAAGCAGAGGCACGAGTTCTTCAACAACGGTTGATATGAAAATTGACTGGTTGATAAAAACAGTGAAGGCAGTCAAGGACGAAATCGCATGCAAAAGCGAAGTCAAGAAGATGATCAAGGGAGTAGTTGGCGCAGAAATAGAAGGACTGAAGCAGCAGATAGAAGAACTGA
>JARQSV010000457.1:3926-17836 GCA_030142285.1 Calameuta idolon | reverse complement strand
CTCCCCATTTCCAATGTTCGATGGAAAACGTTAAATTGTTAAGGAATTGGTTATTGGAATAATAAAAATGTATCTTGATGATGAGGATTGCAAAATAAAGAAACAAAAATTATAAGTTGTATATTTATTTAACATATGTATGTACATAGTAGTTGAAGCACGAGTACAAAGTTTATATACATCGGAACTCGATCTGGTTGTAACGTCCGCCGAGATAACGCATGAGGACTCGATTCTCCTCACAGGCTTGCGCCATCTTCTTCAAGAAATCCTCGACATCATTCAAGGCTTTTGCCATTCTTGCAGGTAGAAACGTTGAAATGCTGCCTTCCACATTAAGGATCAGTCTTGTCCTATATTTGGTTTGAACTCTTTTTATTCCGGTGATTTTGTATTCTTTCTGAGGTTCCAGCTCCGCCAATTTCTTCGTAGGAAGAAAGTCATCCAAACGAGTGACTTTGTTAATTGTTGAAAAATCCATTTTTACTGTATATAAAGTTTTTTAAACGTTCGTAAAAGACTGTTATAATCGCTTTCAGCTTCGATCAAATATTTCGCTTCCGCGATATTTCTTAATAGTAACTGCACACGAATTCTAAGCTTCCGTTGTGTCCTTTTATTCTGCATAGGGTGAATCGATACAATAAACTAATGAAGACACGTTCTGTTCCTCTTTCTATAGGAATCTCTCCTTTGTTCCAAGGGTTAAAATCGAAGTGGGAGGTTTTGCAAATTTCTAGGAATCGAGCCGCCGGCAGAAATCTCTGGAATCAATGTCAGGATCCATGCATTTTTCCAGACGGAGCGTTCTGGAATATTATTCGAATGAACCTTAGCCGTCCTCCTCCGACGAAATTGCGTCGCGCGCGCTTACGAGTAATTCGACACCTCGGGAGGATGAGAAACTGCATTCTCGACGCACGAGATAACGTTCGGCATTGCGCATTTCAACAACTGATACATACATTGATTGTTCTAGAATGACTTTGAACTCGCCGGTGCTCTCGCACGAGGCTGGGGGATGGGAATTTCTCGAAGCTTCTCAGTGGAATGAGGAGGCTGACGAATCGGGGGATGGGAAATTCTCGAAGCCTCAATGTGGGATGAGGAGGCTGACGAATCGGAGGATGGGGGATTCTCGAAGCCTCTCAGTGGGATGAGGTGACTGACGTCTTGATGCTGCGAGATAGCGTTCGAGGTCAAGTCGGTCCGAAACCTGCGGTATCGTTTTTCTTGGAACCGCTCTTCGGCACTGTGCGTAAAGGGGATGCCGCTCGTCTCCCTCTTCCTCTCCTTGTCCCTCTCCTGCTCCCTCTCCCTCTCCCTCTCCCTCTCCCTCTCCCGCTCTCGCTCTCCACCTGCAATGCTTCCGCTCGTCCACCTGCAATGTCTCGGTGTAGGTGTCATGTCTAGAAATATGCGAGAGCGTAAGATGTGTATTATCTAATGATTTCTCTGAACTATTATTTATGTATACCTATACTAGGTAACGCACCTTCGTCGAAGATCAGTTACATTTTTTGGTCCTTGACCCTTTTTCTAACGCAGGTATTGAACGGTGCAGAGGAGGGAGGGGCATTAGGGGATGGCGTTGCGTTGGACGTAACACTAGCAGGCTTTGTGACTGAATTTCCGGAATAAAGAACGATTATAATTTATTAATATTGGTACGAAGGTAACGCAAGCTAATAGTAGAAGGCACAATGAAAGTTATTATTGACGACTATGGAATACGCTCCAGGAGTTCACTCCTAGCTAGGAACTTTGCGAGTGACCGCTGTTGCTCACAAGCCGCCTTTCATGGCCCTTATCTTAACACCTTATGCATAGGGTCAGCATTCGCCTAATGCTGACTTTGCGTCTGGAGATTAACAATAGCGTAAATTCTGTCATGGGGCATAACAATATATACAGGATTATTAACGGCAAACGCACCACAAATAGGTGATTTCATCAATCAAAGCAGTCTAATATGAATTTAAAAAACGTGAACGTCATAATATTATTGACATTATAAGCTTCACAATCTTTCATTTGTTTAACAAGGTTCACTGCCTCGATTAATAGAATTGTTGAATCGCGACCAACTTCAACGGATAGGTTTGCCGTGAATGACGCTGTATATTCTGCCTCTAAACAGGAATGACTTGTTTGAATGAAACGCGCAATATGAATAAACTATAAATATAATGAATAATTGTAAATGATATTTGCAGGCCTCACTATTTAGATGAAATGCCTCCTTTTGCTAAAGGATATCAACAAAATCTATCAAAAGTAGACCATATACACGTCATAGCTCCAGATCATTTGAAAATGGATCCATCGGTCAGAGTAGAAATAATAAAACTTCAAGCTTTATTAGCCAGCGGAAAGCTGCCAATTGAATGTACACACGAAGTCAACAAGTTTTTGGACGGTCAAGAAATCGATGGTAGTCTTTCGATACGTATTCTCTGCTTTGAAGAAACTGATATACCAACCAAGCTGTTAGTGACAGCCTACCCACAAGTTGTACTACAATATGCCAAGGTATTTTTAATATTACTTATTCATGTGTATATTTAGTGCATTGTGTATTGCGGCCCTTACTCATATCCTTTTTTAGTATTAAGAGACGTGTTTTCGTTGTTCAAAGTTAACCGATAGGAAAGATCCAGCTCATACCTCTCTCTTCCTGGCACTTAGCTCTCTAGAGCACGAAGCCAATAAGGAACAAGAAGAAGATACCTTTCTCTTCGTATACGGACATAGAAAAATCCTTAAGCGACGCCATAAGAGATGTATATTTGTGACTTCACCTATCCATACCTCTTTTTTAATCTCTCTTATGGCACTCTTAAGCTAACAGAGAGTACTAGTGTTGTAATAGTAGCTACGGGCACTATTAAACCGCTATTATACTAGCTATCGAAATTGAGTCCATCGACAATGTCGACCACATTGCCAATGTTTATGGTGAAAGTGATGCGACAAGATAATCCGAGTTTTTCATAACCGAGTTGATCCTTTTGAAGTGTGCAAAAATCGTGAATTTTGTAATCGGTAACGGTTTTTCAAGAACTGCATGATGCATTTCGTCGTTATTTGATGCAAGAGAGGTTAGAGTCCCCAACGGACCGCGTAGGTGACAGCTCACCAGCGGTTCTATTCCTCGTGACTCAAACAGGACTCTTGGGATCGCTGGATCAGAAAAAGTTTAAATGTAGTATAGTACTATACGTCAACAGTATAAGTCTTACGGATGCCATAATTAATTGTTTAGAAACATTTACAAGACAGCCGTCTTGATTTGTTGCCCAGCAGTGAAAAAATAACATATTGATTTGCAAAATACCTCAACAAAATTCCGGGTGCGTATAACGATAACGCAAGCGCGGTTGCTAAAGAGTATGCAGTTCGTTTCCTGGATCGTCGACATCTTGACAAAAATTTGATTCGTTGTGTAGAGAATCGGTTTAAAAATACCGGTTTGTGTGCTCCTAAATGGTGTAATGCTAGACGTTCTCGAATCAGTTGATCATTTGCCGCTAAAGAAAGGGTTCTTCAAAGTACTGAAGAAGACCCTACATGTTAGCGTACGTTCACTAGCATATTTTCACCATATCGATGAGAGCTCTGTGCATAACATATTGCCTGCAGAACATTTTCACCAGTACCATTATAGAAGGGTTCCGGAGTCGAAATCGCAAGATTGCTTTATACGAAACTTTGTACGTTTTCAATTTTATCAAAGGTTATTGCGTCGGCGCAAAGCTGGTTTAAGGACCGTGACTAATATACTGTGACTGACGAATCGTTGTTCAGTTGGCAAGGGATTTTCAATGTACACAACCAGTCATACGTGGACAAATGAAAATCCACACGCGATGAGTTTTCAGAACTTTCAGATACAATAGGGAATTAATGTGTGTACTGGCTTACTCGGGAATAATCTCGTAAGTACACACTAGAATTTCTTAGTTATAATCCCTCTCTTTTGTAATTATAATATATAAAAATTACTTTAAAGATTAACCCATGCGTATTTCCATCTATTATCAACGGGAAAAGCTATCTTGATTTCTCAGTAAGACCCTACCATAATGTTCAAAGTCGGTGGATAAGCACGCAAAATGACTACGTAGCGAATAGAGTACTCTCTCGTTTATTACAGCTAAATGAACTGAGGATTTAAAAAATAAAAATCCCGCCGCGTACAGTGTACTCCTCAACGGCGGCTTACGACTATTCCGAGTCGTGGTGGCTAGCCTGCGCAAGACTTGTCCCTATTCCGGTGTGCCTACCGAATCCGCGAATCCCTTCACTTCGCGATTCGCGATTCTGACAGGTCTGATTGGAGACGAATTTCCCCCTCGTAGAGAGTGTGCACTCTGACTTCAGAACCATCCTAGGCATTTGTGTGTCCGCATCATTGTCGCTCGGTTATCTTTGCGCACGAGATATTCTCTGAGTCAGACAGTCTTCGTGGTACTTACCGAAAACTGGCTATCCCATAAATCCTTAAAAGAAAATCTAAAATGCGGTAGTCGTATCCCTTCTGTCTCCTACAATGGTGCCATATCCTGGCTTCACGAGGGCGTCTGCTGGGCATTCGGTGTTCCACACACTGGGACACCCATTTCTACTGTACTATTTAAAAAAAAAAAAAAAAAAAAAAAGAGCTGACGCTTTCTGCGAGGAATCATCAAAAGCTACAATCCGCGATTATCCGATAGCTCTGATACCGCTCGAGCACGGAAGAACTTTTTCACTCAGTCTGCCGGTTACCCGAGTTCTCTCTCAGAGACTCCCTATTCTTGGGAATCAGCAGCTAAATCTATGATCCTGTTTATTTCGCTCAATTACAAAATTCTTAAGAATCGGTAGCGTCACTCATCCCGTATCGCCCTCTCCAGTTCATCAAGGTCTTCCCGATCCATCTTCTTCTTCTTCTCTCACTTTTTCCCTATCTCTCCACTTCACAATCTATCTCACTACTTTTGACATACGCACCATTCTCTATATTGGCTACACCGCAAATGACGCTACCAGAACGCTCGTCCGTTAACGTGCCCTAGCGGCACAAAGGAATATTACCCTTGGCCCCAATCAAATGTGTGCTACCCACTATGTAGCCTAATTTTCCCGCGATCTTCAATTGTTCCCTTCGATCCTAGAAAAATAGATCCCAGCACCTTCTTCTCTTCTGGGTGATTGCAGTGTCTTTTGTCGAGGCGGGAATCACATCCGCACCCTATCTCTCGTTGCGCGCCTCCAGCTCACCACTGCAATCCCCTGATGCATTCAGGATCCCGAGGAATTTCGCGACGTCTTGCTGCGTAGGCGGCCTCCTCCAGTGGTGACTACGGCCCTGCCGGCCCTCTTTCTGTTGACTATGTCACGCCAGTATCCTGGTGCGTCTTCGCTGGGCCCTATAGCGCCTTAATTTTCGTGTCGGTTCCCTTACAGGACCGACCACTTCTTGTAAAATATAAAATGTAAACCCCGAAAGGAATTAATAGACATTATTTATACTAATTTCAGTCGACTCTCGGTGAAAATGTTGGGTTGCTTTGCGGATCGCACGGTGGAGCTCTTTTTGTCGTTCATTTTCTACTTCCTTTGTGACATGCTCAAAGTGCCACATCATAATATTATATTATGACATTAATACGTCGAATAAAACGACCCTCAGTGGCCCTCACAAATTTCCCAATGACGAAAGTAGTTTCTCTGTCTCTCCTATTACCAACACTAACTAATGGGTTGGGTATCCCTCACGGGAGTACCACGAGTGCAATGCACTATCTTCGTTACTAATTAAATTGCCCAATTCGGGAAGGACCGGTTTACACTAAAAACTAAACACTATTATAGCGGAAGAAAGGACCGCGCCAACAACCTAAGACGGTCTCCCATTAACAAAGTTTTCACTAATAATCTATCGGAAGCGGGGGCTACGCCAACAGTCCTAAGATGCACCTCCCATTCGCAAAGTTCACCAAAATCTCACGACAAGATGCATAAAGGGACAACGGCTGATGTGTAAGATGTTCACTAACGCGGAGGATGGGAGAGAGCCGCTAAAGAATAGTAATACCAAATGCCCTATAAGATGATTAGCTAGTCGTGGCATTCAGACAGGGCCAGAGAAGATTAAACATCAGTTAGAAAAAGCAATTAAGTTAGGTTAACGCACCGGAGTTATATTTTATAACAAGCAGTCAAAGTACTTAGAAGAAAAATAGCAAAGAAATTCATACAAGTCGAAGCATGCGGCAAAGCAAGACCAGATATGAGCAGTGCGAGATAAGCTTAACTAAATTAACAAAAGCGTATGTTAAATTAACAAAGTAGAGAAAATGGATTCTGTCACGTGGGAAAGTGTGAAAGCTAATGAATCGATATTTTATAATGAATGCAGAAATCGGAAAGATGAAAATGTATTTGAATAAAAAAAGTAGTCGTTTTTATTTTACGCGCATTCATCACACAAAAAACTATGTTTTGTAACACATGTTTCCGGATTTCTAAAAAGGTACTAAGGAAGACTAGATCCGGAAACGAGAGAGTACCTTCGCCCGATCGGTCCCGTACCCTCGGGTCCGTAATTGATACCCAACTCTAAACGATATGCCGATAGGCGCCAGGCATCCAATGATGCCACGAGGAAAAGATACAAACTGCACAGAGATAGCGAGAGGAAGCGAAAACCCGATGATACTAGATCCGATGCGTCGCGGAAGTCTGACTAGCTTAGCCCTTATAAGGCAAAGGAGAGGGACGGGGTAATTAGGTAGTAAGAGCCGTAAGCCAGTTTTACGTAACCAAAAACTTAACAATTTTATTGCAACTGGCAACAGATACATAAGTATTCACAGGAAACGCGACCAAGGTACGAAAAGGCTACCCGAGGTAGTTGCGGTAATATTTAAGGATTACAGATTTTGGGAAAGGCCGAAAGGCAGCCGATAGCCCTCACAGGTAACGACCGTAATTCCTGGTACACGGGCCTAGATACAGGCAGCGAAAAAGGATGTAGGCGCAGAACAGGAATTTTACAGAAACGTACTCACGACCTGCGAGAAGATGGGATATAACGCACGCACGAATTACGGCCGCTCTGCCGATTACAGTATTACGCTTCCTTACTCACCTTTCGCACTTCAGATCCACAGATACTCCAGATAACCGAGGCGACACAATAAGAACAATTATTAAAACAGAAAGAGTCAATAGATCGTCAAGGGATAAAATCACGATAAAACCAGATAACCAAGAAAGATACGGAAAATCATAATAATAAATATTCGATTCGGTATCGCGGGGTCGACACTCAGGTTGACTCCTATTACTGAGGGAGTTTATGCTATCCCAGGTCACATGTAATTATCTGCCGGCTGACTCTTATTCTCGCAAATTTCGTGAGTCTCGAGGACTCAGGTAGCCGCGGCGGAATTTATGCTATCCCAGGTAGCCGTTTTTCTTACAACTCGTACGAGGAAATCTTACATAACGCGATCCGATTAACCAAAGAAAAGGTATGTCACACTCACGGAAATATCTAGTCGAGCATACTATCGCAAATTAACAAAAACGTAAATGAAAGAAAATAAACGGACGAAACAAAACAGGCTCTTCTCCGTGGCCGTAATCGGGGAAACCACCACTCGCGTACACTCACATTTCATTCGCGAACTAGTATCTATAAATTGTTACTCCGGCGACGAAGCTCTTCGATGGATGTTTGCTTAATCCCTTAGACCAGAGTTAACCAATATCTCGCTACTAGGTAGCAGGTAATAATATTACTTATGTAGGTAGCGTGAAGAGTTTCGTACCTGGTTACAAGAAATAGTACTTATCAGATAACAAAAGAACGAAGAGTCCACACAAGGAAGCTTTCGGTAGTACGGCTCCGAAGCAAGGGAATTTGCGTCCACTTAGCAGGAAGGTCCACGATGAAAGAGAACGATCCCGATTCCTTTCGCAACACCCGAGGCGTTAACCCCTCCCATCCGACCCCTAAATTGCCAATTATAATTAGTCAATTGCTCATCGCGTTTACTATTGCCAATTCTAGACACTTATAGATAATAGTTCGCCAGGATCTAGGAATATTAATCGTATCAGGTAGCTTTAAACGTTTGAGCGGTTGCGTGCGTATTCTTCGCGCAGCCCTCTGGGTAATAATAGTTTGCCAGTGCTTTGACGTAGGGCGGTACTGGCGTCTTCCAAGTTGTCACGCCGCTGTCCGTATGTTGTTGTCGCGATGTTTCGGAATGTATTCTTTGCCGTTGAATTGTTATCCGTATGCTCCGAAATGGTGTTCTGCCACTTTGAGTCCCCGTGGCTGACAGGGGCTGGCCGACGCAGGTAACCAGGCTGATTGGAGGCTACAGGTAACGTATGCAGTTCTTCCGCAGGTAAGTGAGTCTTTTCCTCTGCTTCGTATTTTGTATACTGAGGTTCCTCCGAGTGACAGCTTTCCGTGCCTTGCAGGTCGCTGACCGGGGCTCCGCTCCACGTCTTTGGAGAAGGTCTTATCGTGCCTACAGAGCACAAGGATCCCCTAGGGCGGGAGGCGAGGTGGCCCTTAACCCGGGTATTTCGAGGGTTACTCTTGGGCGCAGTGGATTCGCCTGTGATTATTCCGGACTTGCTTCACGATGTCAGGTCGCAGGAGCACATCGGTGGAGGCAGCAGAAGTTCTGTGGCGTACGGAGAGGTAAGACGATAACCCCTCCACAGGAAATCCTGGTGCTGGTGGCGGTTGTGATGTTGGTGATGACGGCTGAGCCGTTTGACTTTGGCGGGCTCCAGCCGTGGTCATTGGGTCGAACGATCGGTACTACAGTCCCGTGGTGCCGGTAATGTCGTCTCACGCAGGTATCCAACTTCATAGTTCTCCGTGTGGTTGAGCATGCGCTCGTTCATAGGTACAAGTTAAAATTAAACATAATTAATTTACAGATCTTATGTTTTCTAGGTGGTTCCCCGACCCTCGTCAATGGAGGTTATACGGGATCGCGGGCTGTAAATTCAGCCCGCACTCCAACTCCCTTCTACAACACCCTTGTGATGTGCATTTCCGAAAATGCAACATCATAGTTTTTATGAAAGAAATTATTAGTTAAAGAAAATACTAAAAAAAAAAGTGAATGTTAATGATATATGTTTTGTGACGTGATTTTTCGATTCACGGTCACAGGACGACTCCGGCTACCGATACAGATAACGTTCTCGCTTTCGGATTCCCTTCGGGTTGCCACCCTGCTCAGAAGCTACGCTCTCGGGTTGATTAGTACAGTTATGCCAATGCTCTTGGACGATTTCGTTATGGTTTAGTTGAGGTCGAAGTGCTCAAATCTGCCGAGGGGAGATAGTCTTGACGTATCGAGTTGCCCGGCAGAGGAGAGTACCCGACGGAGACGTCTCCATGGACCGGTAGAAGTCCGGGTGAGATACTGGCGCCCCGCTAGAGAGAGGCAAAGGGCTTTGGAGCGGGCGAAAATGAGGTTTTGATACGGTAAAGGTCAGGGGTAGAACCCCCTGACCCAAGTTAAGGATCTGGTGCCCAGCTGTCGCCCGATGTCCTGAGAAAACGGCTGTGGAGGATCTTCAAATGAAGCTTCCCACTCGTCGAAATCGTTTGCTTCCCTCCCTAGTTGTACAATCTACTATTTATAACACTTTAATAATTACGAGAAGTACCTAAAGAGGGACACTGCAAGACACCCGTAATTAAGGAGGTAAACTATCCCCTGCCCAGACGCTGTTCGCAAAGCAACGGCAACCGGAAAAAGTATTATCCCGATGATAATACTAAAAGGTACAACGGGAGAAATTCAACCGCTTGATGTATTTGGATTTCGTATATGGAAACATTTTGTACGACACTTTTTAGATACTGCATTCTTATTGAATTCTGATATCAATTTACACTTGAGGAATAATCTAATGAAATTACAATCTCTTACACATAATCAACTGTCATCTCCAACGTATACGAACCTTCTCAAATATGCATGATTCAAAGGTAATTATATAACTAAAAAACCAAAAGAGTTTGAAAATCCTGTGGATTTTGGTTTTCATCAATCTTCTCAAGCACACTCTGAAATACCCGGGTGTAACAATGTTGCTATTATAAGATGCGCATGGCGCCAAAAATTTTTATGTTTGCAGCATTTATTCGATGGCTTTCATTTCTGTAGGAATTTCGAACCATGATTGCTATAAATTATAATAGCAATGTGTAGTTGATAAGAATATTTGTGTAAAAATATTTAGCAATCAGAAAACAAAATAGAACTTGCATTAAAAAATTAATCATGAAAAAGAATTCTAAAACAATTTGTACCATAAATTGGTTTACACTCACTAATAACGGGCAGCATGTTAAAGTATACTTTTATTTACCAAGAAGTATTTATATTGGTGCTTAACCCTTTAACTACGCTTAAATTTTAAAATGTGGGTCTCTCTAGACATATTCTCAAATAAATAAATTACGAAAGTTCCGATCTCTTGTCTATTGATTACGACAGCAAATCTTGAGAAAACAAACAGAATAGTCAATGAGTGATAGCGGTTCCAGCGTATAATTCTTCAAATCGCTCATTGACGATACCCGCTCCTTACGAAAGTTTCATCTCGTCGTCTATTGACGACAGCCGCAGTTAAAGGGTTAATGGCAAACATAACCCTTTAAAAATATTTTTTGTAATATAGAAATTCATACATCGGTATGCAGAGGGTAGGCATGCAGGGGGCAATTTAACCCCTTAAATATGTTTTCCTGCAAAGGAGCAAAAACACGTTAACTGTAATTTTACTTCTTTCAAATGGTATGTGTTTCATTAAATTCCATTTGTAACTTTTTTTAAATAGGGTGAAAAAAAAGAAGAATCGAGGGGTGGTTTAAACCCACAAGAGACAATTTCTTTTTAATGTCTAGGTGTATTTTTCATTATTCGTGATGAGAAACATTTTAGTTTTTGTTTCATTGAAATTGGTCCACCCCTTCATGGTGAAACTGCATTATCAACTCTCGACATGTCGAACTTTAGGGGTTGATTTTACCTTCTAAAACCGTTTTTCCGCCGATAAAAAAAATACGTTGTTACGTAGGCCGTAATGGCTAGCGAGGCCTTTAAATTTGATAACTAAAATTTAGAAGTATCCAAAAGAAAAGGAACGACCGGAGGTAACGTCAATAAAATTTGAGTGGATTCCGAGCGGTAAGAATGCACTCAATGGTGGGTTCGCTGCTCGTTTAAGGTGTTGAAACACGCCTTGCTATTCTAACGTGGAAAGGTATTTTCTGAAATTCTTACGGATGGGTAATAGATAATTGGCACGCGAGAAAATTTGATTTTTTGCGTTATATTGTTTCAAATAATTCAGTAAGTTGAATAAATTGCTGTTTGCAGTGTTAGAATTATGAGAAATTTGGGAATAGATCGTGATATTAATTTACAAAACCTGAATGTATGTGAAGTTAAGGCAATGAGAAACATTGTGGAATAGAAAATTATCAATCTTATGCGCTATTAAATTTGGAAAAGACTAGTCTATGCAGCTCAATTTTGCCCGGTAACCGATTCAGCTTGTTCCCTAGGGTATGTAATAACTAATCCGTACGTAGGCCAGAATACGAATATTACACTGGATCTAATACTCCACGAGTGACAATTTTCAGTCTGATCTTTTACGCGTGATTCTAAATGATCTTCTGAGCCTCAGTATCATGACTTTGGCTGCTTATATAGCCGTTTTTTTGCTGATGCTCTTAGGCATGGTTAGGACCTTAGGAATGCGAAACAGCAGGGTAGGTCAAACGGACAATGCACTGGGTAACGTGCTGAGTCTGCAATTCTATTGACTATCGGCTGTCATTCTGTTTCGAAAATGCTAACTGATACCATACGTAACAACGTGTCTCTTCATTTTTCAAGCGTTACAACATAGTTGCGTTTCATCAAAAGCGGATGGGACATTAAAGTGTTGTTCCTTGTTAGTATCAGAAAGGGCATCCCACATATTTGTGTATTATTCTGCAGTGAACTTATTGTAATAGAACTATTAGGATTGCCTTAGGAGTTCGGTTTGAGACACCGTTGCGAGCAGACGTGTTTTGATTGCGCTGTCTAGGTTTGTGTACACGTGTAAATTCAAATCAGTGTAGTGAATTTCAGTGCGTAGAATAATTGTTGAAATTTAATTTAACTGCTTCGGCAGTTAAACAAAAACTTATCGCAAATATGGGACCGACTTCTGAACACAGGGGTCCTACCAATCAAGACACCACCAGTCAGATCACCTCAATGCCACAATCATATGCAAATGCGGCCTTTGTACCGAAAAAGGAACAAGCTATCGTAATTGACTCAGTTGAAGGATGTACAATCGACGATTATCTAGACGGTATGGAGCTCCTAGTCGAAATCAGCAACATTAAATTTATTTCTAAAATCTCAGGAGGACGAGTGTGCATATATTTGACCAACAAGTCAATGGTTGAAGATCTATCTAATAAACAGATACAAGTTAAAAACTATACCCTAGTGATTAGACCTCTCCTTGAAAAAAATAAAAGGGGTGTCATTTCAAATGCTAGTCCCAGTATACCAAACGAGATACTAATACTGGCTCTTCAAAGTAAAGGTATTAACATTGTCTCTCAAATGCACCACATTCGAGCCAGCACAAGCAAACCGGGACATTCGCATATTTATTCATTTAGAAGGCAAGTTTATATAAAAGAAGAAGATGAACACCTATTACCAGAAAATTTACAAGTCAATCATGATAATACTCCGCACTGGATATACCTTAGTACAGAGTCCAGTCACTGCTTTGTTTGCAAACAGAAAGGACATATCGCTAAGGTATGCCAAGAAATCCAGTCACAAGAAAACCCAACACAACAACCGCAAATTCTTGAAGCCAGTGGAAATCATTCCAAAGACAGTGGTAATCAACTCTATTTTCCACAACATCAAAGTTACTCAGAACACAGTGAAAACAAAAGGTTGTCAATTAAAAGACCTCCTGCATCTACGTCATCGGAAAGTTCCAATGCAATTCAGACTTCGACTCCTGATCCACAATCAAATGAACAATTCCCAGAAAACCAAAAACCAGTAGCACCAAAGGATCGTACTTATTTGAAGCCTTCTATAAAAAAAAAAGAAACTGGAAGACGATGAAGTAAGTCCGGACGATCCAAACGAGGATATAGATACCTCACTACTACCAGTAAAAAAAATCCTAGAAGAAAACCCAAAGCAATACGTCCTTGATTATGAAAACTTCAAAAAATTCGTCACTGAAACATATGGACAGCGCAACATCAAGGCGATTGCACAAGGTTACACCTTGGAAACTACTAAACTCTATGAAATGCTCGAAGCCACGCATCCTATTATAACGAACAAAAGTTTGAAAGTAAGAATCAAGAGACTAAAAAGTAAACTACTGACACAATATACAAGCGAGACTGAGTCAGACGGCTCCATATCCACTACAGAAAAAAGCTAAAACTCATATTCTACAATGCAAGGAAAAATTACAAAAATACTATTTTGTAACCCGAGAAGTATTGTGAACAAAAAAGAAGAATTGGAAAAAATCTCAGCCAATATCGATATCTGCATAATAGTTGAATCCTGGCTCTCTGAAAAACACCAACATTTCAATCTCCCGGGCTTCAAAACAGTTCGAGAAGATCGAACAACGAGCAGAGGAGGAGGAATTCTTATCTTACTACGTAACAACCTGGCCTTCAAAAAACGGACGGATCTTGTACGTTCCGATATATCTATTGAACTTGCCGGAGTAACAATCACAAGTGTGAAGCCCAGGCTTGAAATAATTGCCTGCTATCGAGCACCAGAGTCGTCTCCTACAGACAAACAATGGGA
>JARQSV010000456.1:646832-662663 GCA_030142285.1 Calameuta idolon | reverse complement strand
TCGGAGTCCGGGCGCTGCCTCGAGCGCTCCGCTCCCCCCACTCTTCGCCAGCTTCACTCGCCGAGCCCTGCGCGACGGGTTTGCGCGCACACATCTTCGAACAACTTCCAGTACTTCTAAATATGCTTGGCCAAAATTTCCGATTTCTGAGTGTTAATATTTTACCAAATGCTCTACAAAGCGAAGACACCCATTCGTTTTTTGGTACATCCACAGAGGAAAGGGGGAAATTAAACAGACGCCATCCTATGTATACATAGACAGCTACGCGTGGTGCCAACGTAATAACAAATTGCTTCTTAAAATAGGCTAATGATTCTCATAAATATAGTATGAATATTAATAATGTCTCTCTACTGTAATTGATGTGTTTCCTTTTAGAATGCGAGTGTACAAGAAAATGGACAGGAAGATGTGCAAGGTGTAAAAAATGTAAATGATGTACAAGAAGATGGAAAAGATTGAAATAGTCCTATGTAATCTTTTGTGAAGATGGAATTGTGGGAAATAAATGATGCATTATAATGTTTTGTGACTTTTTTTTACCTATATCCAACGGTATTATTGACTACTATTGACCATTTGTACATCTGGCAGACACTGCTCAGTTTTTCAAATGTAATAGGAATTATATTGAACCGAATATAAAATAGTTAAATAAAATGCAACGATATAAAATACATACACGGCGCTCTGATTGCCGCGAGCGGAAAACAGCTGAGAGGAAAACAGGGTTGATCAGAGGCGAAGTGTCGTAGAGACAACAAGTGACTCCTGAATCTTCTCATTTTCGACGATGCAATATATTTTTCTGATTAGCTACATCACAATGTATTTAAATATCATGTTCGTAACAATATAGATTCTTAGGGCTTCTTTATCTTATTTTGTCTTCATAAAAGAGTAACTTACTTGATTGATGTATTTTTGAATTAAAAAGTAAATAATTTGTACGAAAACATACGAAATGCTATACATATAAGAATGGTATTTTTGAAAAAAAAAAATTATGATAATTAATTTTATACAATTTTTCACTCACATGCTTTTGTACAGCGTGAAAAAAAAACTTTTGCGATTAGAATTTTTTCGCTATCTATTTTAATTTTTGAGAGTAAGCAAAAAAACAAATTAAACCATTTCCAGGAGGCCATTTCACCCCCTAAATATATATAATTTGAAATGATCTACAAAATATTTAAAAATCGATCTAACTCAGTGGCTTTGCTTGTAGGTGTAAAAAATGCATTAATATAATCAGATTATGATTCTAAATCGATTTAAATCTTTTCTAATCAATCGTTAGATTCCACGTTCCTCCTCCAACACATTTTTGTAAATACCGAGCGTTCATTTGAAACAAACAGACGAGTTTTTTGCAATACGCTTAGAATGGGAGATAGTTTGGTAGATAAATTTTTATTTTTAAGCCTTATAAATTCTTTGAAAATGTTCCAAGTGATTGGTAAGAGCATATAGAAATTTATCATTCAAAATACCATTTATTAATTATATATTTTCCCCGTGCAGATTTTCCTAGAAGCTAGAGTTACCGTCTCTGACGTTATTTCCATCAGGTGGAGTTACATGGACTAACAAGAATAAATAAAAGCAATTTAGTTCGATAAGCAATCAGAAATAAGTAAAGATAACATGAATTGTATATCACTGTACAAAATTTGGTATACGTATTAATTATTGCCCTTACAATTGATCAACATTTCTGACACAAGAAATTGACCTAAATGTCTTTTTTTTTGCCTAAGAATCATCAGTGAATTACATATATTCGCAATACGTTACTACAATAATTCTAGAAACATAATTCTCCAAAAAAAAAAAAATGAACAATAATTTCCAACTAAATAATTCCATTGCAGTATCATAAATTCTTTATGATGAATATTATTGATTTTGTTTGGAGTAAGAAGAGGACGAGGCACTGGATGAACTGAAGGAACCACCACCGCGGTTATAACTCTCAGATTGGGATTGCGATTGTGAACCTACGTTAGAGCCGTTCGAACTACCTCTGCTAGATGCTCCACTTTGGGCTCCACTGTGGGCTCCACTTCCGTTCCAATTACCTGAAAAAAAAAGAAAATAATTTTCATCGCATCCGTGAAAAGAAATTTTTATTTTTATTTCACCTCCACCGTATCCTCCACCGTTCTGCGCGTAACTATCGGCATTGCTCTGAGCCTGGCTTATTCCGCCGCCAATTCCATTGCTGTCTGCGCCACTTGCCGCGCTGGCAACACTCTCTGCTCCCGACGCTGTTTCTTCGACTGCAGAACTTGCTTGGGCCTCGGCGTTACTTCCGGCTTCTGCTTCCAATGAGACCTCGGGAATAATTTTATCTGAGCAGCGTGACAAGGAATAATGAATTTTAATAAAGCAATTAATTATATATCATATGACACTACAAATTGCACAATTCCTAACTATTTATTTTCATCACTAAATAAATTTACCTTCCAATTGTCCCACGCACAACGGATCAAGTACTCCGCGCTGAATTGCTTCCTCGCTCGCTTGAACGATCGAACAAAAATTTTTTACTGCTCTCACTGATATCACCTTACACGATATGAAATTATTTTTTTTTCTACTCACAACGTCGATGACGACGAATCGGCGTCCCGTAACATAATGTCACATAGAAGAGCACTGACAATACGAAGATTGACTTCATCGTGGTATTTTTTATAAATGATTACAAATTGTTAGCACTTCCCAATACTCTCTGTCTGCCCATGCAATTCTGGGACTAGTTTATATAGGTATAATGTCAGAGGTAGGGGAAAGGGAAGAAATCCGGACAAACAAATAATTCACACTCATCTAATTGGAGACGGTTCTTCATGCAGTCTACGGTATTATCTTTTCAATTTATCTTGACACGAAACATCTCTTACTAATGATCAAGAACCGGTTCACGTAGAAGATGCTTTTTATATATTTTTCTAAAATCACTTCTTTAATTCATTTTATAACCTCCTACCATGAACCGCGCTTACGCCACCTTAAGGTTACCCGTGGAAATTCCTATATTATCTGCTGATTGTTACGTGTTTACACTGACACAGAATTTTATTCGGCTGCTCTCAATCACGCGTTGTCCCATTGTCTTCGAAACCTTGAATTCATGACTGTCCTGCGGGCCATTTCCGTGAACGGGCAGCCGTTACTGATCGTTTTATATTTACCATTTACTGTGTTATTTTGAGCCTATTTTTAGCCAGGATGGCGACCAGTTGCAATAATTTGATGAACTACTGGGCGATATGGTAATGTGAGAATAAAGAAAAAAGGTGCTTGGAATTTTAATATGTACTTTGCTTTGTACATTTGAATTATGCGTTCGTTGTTCAAGTTGTTGGATTTTTAAATACAATGTTGACCCAATCAATCCTTGAATATATAAGCTGCCGTCGAAATTTCTGGACAAGTTTTTAATCTTGACTGGTCCAACATTTGAGCCCACCGAAGTCTCCTGTTTCTAGACCCGCGCGGTAAAATTGTAGCTTCTTAGTGGAAACTCCGTCCCAAAGTCCGGCTCTGTGCGAGCGATCCTCGATGGTAATCTGTGATATCTGTTTCTCATGAGTTTCATTAAGCCGCATTTTGAATTTTCGGAGCAGTAAGCTTCCTATTAATTTTGGAAATTGTTACTAATGACGGGTCCTCTGTTTTGAAAATGACTCGGGGTCTTCCACTGCGTGCTTTGTCCCTATTAGACCCTGTTCTACAGAAGGGAGAGATAGCGTGCCCAACATAAAACTGCGATATTATCAGTTTTTTTTTTAATATAACGTAGGTGGGAGTGGGGGATATACGTTTTTCTATAGACAAATCGTGAACATGATTTAATCGAATGCTGCCTGAAAAAGACTGACGCCAAAAGGTTTGAGCGCAGTTGTACTTAGGCTTGTCCGGAAATTTGTAGACGGCAGTGCATGTGCCTGCGCATTGCGAATTATTCGTGCGAAAAAAATGCACAATGACTGTATCGAAATTACAATACGATTTGGGTCACATGCTACACAGGTTGCCGGATATTTGGTAAATTTACGTGTCACATTTGATCATCTATATTTCGATGATTCTCGTTTTAGAATTACAGAAAAAACCATAAATATGATGATGTAAAATTTTATTTTGTACAAAAAATACTTAAAAATAAACCATACGGTATAAGAGGTACGTCAAAATACATGATGAATGTCATGATCATCATGACGTCGCCTATTTTTACTCTATGCATAGAGTCGGCTTAATTCCCATTTATCAATACGTGGTCAGTAATTATATCTGTAAATAAATAATAAATTACATTTACTATCGAAAATATTTTTTTAAAGATTCAAAATTTTTATTTCAAATATAATTACCCTCCGTATCCTCCGTTCCATCCGGAACTGGCACCAGCACTGGCACTAGCGCTAGCTTGACTCGATGAAACGCCACCGGAAATTGGTCCAAAATTACCACTAGCACTCCAGCTACTCGCTTGACTATTGGCTTGACTATTTCCGTAACCATTATTATAACCACCATAGCTGGGTTGTCCATAGTCGTAGCTAGGTTGTTGATGGTAAACAGGCCTTTCGACATAATATGGCTTTTCTACGTAATACGGTTTCTCAACGTAAACGGGACGCTCAATGTAGGTGGGTCTTCCATAACCTCCATAACCACCGTGACCACCATAACCTCCATAACCACCGTGACCACCATAACCTCCATAACCACCGTGACCACCATAACCTCCATAACCACTGTGACCGCCGTAACCGCCGCCGTACCCACCATATCCGCCATATCTGCAAAATGGGCAACAAACGATTTACAATTGTTCAACGGGTTAAGATTTTCTGATGTTCTAATCACTCAGATAGATAACGATTTCGTGAACATTGATTCACATGTGAATGGGGCTTAACTACTGAACGGGAACGTGCGATTAATCAGGTAAACTTTATTTCGTGTTAGTGACACTGGATCTAAGTCGTTTTAGACAATGCGTTGACTCATATAAGTATTTTGAAGTAATTTTTTTGATTCGTCAAGGGAATAATAATTTTCAGTAACATGAAATTATCAAGCCGTGGAACATATAAATTGCTTGCGTGTTTTGTAATTTGAGTAGAAATTTTTAAAGGTCAAAAGAAAAACTTTTGCTTCGTATGATAATTGCCGTATATATAGGATTTGTAATTTTAATGCAATACATTGGACAATAACCTGGTTCCAATTACACTTTTATGTCTCTTTGTTGTCGAGGTTTTGCAGAAGCAGCGACTTCTTACCGAATCTCATTGTGGAATAAAATTGATGGAGAATTTGATTACTGGATGAGAATAACTATGAGGTGACGTTAAGAAAGTCACATTGCTTTCTTTAACCTGCCGCACCAATTACATGGAATTTATAATGATTACATGACCGGACGACGCCGTATGAGAATAACAATGACGACAGATGCAATTTCGAACAGTGGTATGCGTTTTGAATAATTTTTAATTAATTAATTCAATTAAAGAATATAATTAGACAATCAATGAATTTAATTCTTTGAGTGAGCAAGGTTCACAGATTACGGTTTTTTTTTTTCAAATAAAAATTAAAACCCATTCCATAAATTTAATATCATCATACCCTTTAAGTGCTCCTATGCCAATTCCAACCCCAAGTCCAAGAGCTCCAACGCCAACTAACTTTTTCTTCAAGAGCAAAGTTCTTTTTTCTCTGGATACAGGAGCATCCTGATCCAAAGGCGTATTCAAATTATCCTCAAGCTTCAACAACGTATTTTGATCCTGGATAGCATCCTCTGCTAGGACCAAGACAGCCGATAGTAATGCGATGACAAATAGTTGATTATACATCTGACGAAAAAAAAATGTTATTGTAATTTAATCACTGAATATATCCACTTTACTTGTTTTAGTCTCTTACGAGATTTATTGTACATTATGTTTTGTCACAACACAAACCTTTAAATTTTTTATCTGACAAATGTCTTCGACTCTTCTTAGACACTACACCTGATGATCTTAGGACGAACCTCCTTTACTTATATATGTTTCAAGCATCTCCCACTTGATGATATGCGAGAATGACTATTTACCTCCCTCCATTTTTCACGTCCTCGCACACTCAGAATGGGCGTCTTCGGGATAGGAAAATACACCGTACTCTTCTTCTTCACATTCTGAAAGAAGACGATGTTGTACGTGATGTCTGCTGACAGGGCCGGATTGTGAATCATTGAACGAGCCAGACTTAGGCATCGTGAAAAATTTAAAGAATAATACCCATGAGAATTATTTTAAATTTTCATTGTGAATAATTATTCAAGGATTTTTAGGACTATCATACAAAGTCATGGCCACTTGGTAATATTATTATACACGTAATTTCCTGCCTAGAATATACGTTGAATTTATTGTAAAAAAATTTTTTTCTTATTCTAACATAACATTCGTTCAAGTTTATCGACTGTTGCATTTCCATGTCTTCCTCTGCAAGGTCTCAAAACACGTAAGCCGGCTCTGAAATGCGTGGGTAGTGTCTCCGATCATACAGTATGTATGCACAGAATAGCAAGTGTTTATGTAGCGGGTTTCCCGACAGCCTCGCCGCGCAGATCCGGCCGGACTTTGTACATATTGAGAGATACTATTAGAGAAAAGATTCGACACCGCTGTGTCCAGTCGTGAAGGTTATATTTATAATTTTCGGTAGCAAATCTTGACAGCCTTGTACCAATCCGGGAATTCCCCACGTGAAGAAAATATCGATTCGACATTGAATAAATTACCCTAATACGCTTTTAGTTGATACGAGTGCTGATCGCTTTATAGGACTTCCCGTGAATGATGCGTAGTCGTGATGTGCAGTCACGCAATCGCGAACCTGGTATAAGGTAATTACTGAAATTCCCTGTTTCGTAGTAACGTAACGTACAAAAATAGTACAGTGGCAAAGATTACTAGATGAAAAATTTACGGATAACTTTATAAACGCGTTTCAGTGAAGGTTAGGAAAAATTGTTCAGCGTGTATTTCATATTTCTACGTGAGAATTCATTGTATCCTCATACGAGAAATGTGTAGTTTATTCATATCACATAGTACACGATTCACTTTACTGATAATGATGACAAGGTCTCTTCCAGACCACTTCGACTAATTTTTCTACTTTATTCGTATATCTTATTTTTATGTAAATACATATTTTTCAAAGAGTTTATCGCTACGTATTCAGTAAAATGAAAAGGAGTCTTTACCTCAAATTCCAGTGTGCTAACTTAAATTTCGTATAGTGTATTCTTTCAGGGAAAACCTTGAGTTTCTTATTCTGAATCAGTCGGCAAAGTTCATTGCACTAGGCTTTTGTGTAAAGAAGTACAAAAAGTCATTTAGTAACCACTACGCGAGTCAATACCGGGTCAAAGTTTAGTTGAGAAATTATTAGGCGGATATATGAAAATAAGAGAACTATAGAAATATTAAAGTCATCTTAAAAAGAGTCATTTAAATATAAAGCGCTTTTTATTTTACAAAATGCATAACAACAGTGGTAACAGTATATCCTTTATGTAGCAACTATGTAAAGTCTCGTGCTAGGTGTAAGAGACAATTTTTTTGTTGCTGCTGCTGATGATGATGCTGATGGTGCAGCGAAGAAGCTCCTAGATGCTCAATGATGACCTCAGACAATTTACCACTGTCTGTACAAGTAATAATAATACATTGATTGATTATTCGAATATAATGATTGGTTCTAGTCAATAACAGGGTTTTTAATTATATGATTGTTGTTATTAATTACCCATAAACTGGTGACGGATCTGGCTGAGACCAGGCTGGTTCATATTCTACGTGCGCATGCTTGTAAATTGGCTTCTCGACGATTCTCTCAACGAAGACTGGTTTCTCCACGTACTCGACGTACTTGACTGGTGGTGGAGGTGGAGACAGGTACACGTGGTGAACCTCGGGAGAACTGTGGTAGCTACCAAACTTGTAGCTGAATGAAGTATTAAGAAGAAGAAAAAAAAAGATAAGATGATTCTTGATGAGATTTTTAAGTAACTTTTTATGTCTTCTTTTCATACCCTTTAGCGACTCCTAAACCAAAACCAAGAAGACCAGCACCAAGTAGCTTCTTCTTCAGGAACAATGTTCTCTTATCTCTTGTTAGCTCAGCTCCTTCCTGTGGCAAAGATTCCAACGCCGGAAGTACTTGCTGTTGTTGTTGAGTAGCATCTTCCGCGGTGGCATAGACAGCCAGACAGCAAGCAGCGGCAATCGCAAATACGGAGTAATGCATCTATGTAATGTACAATTCAAAAGTAATTAGTTATATGGCCATTTTTTTTAAATTTTTTAAATTTAAAGAAAAATCAAAAATATGTTTTAACGAAATTTTATGTATCCAGGTTACGCTGTGCCCTTTCTGTTTTGTCATTCTCTATATACTGATAAGTACCAGAATGATTTGCAACAATGTGTTAATGTATCCAGTCAACTTGCACCAGATGCAGTCTTGCACAAGATGCATATAATCCTCAGTTGACGCTGCACTTTCTCTTAGAATATATATTTTTTTTCTTAAACTACACCCTTCTGATCAACCCCTTTTTGCATTACTCTCTGCGGTTCCTCCTCACCTTGATACTTTGTACAGTTTTGTATAAGCTGAACTTGTACTGTGCCACCAAACAATGAGACGTATGATTTTATACCTTGGTGACATCCCTACCCCATAAAAAAAAAGAACAGGGCCGAGACATTGCGGCAACCCCTTCTCTGTTCCTTGTCGCATGTTATTCAACGCGTGGCGATGTGTTCCAATTAGTTTAATCACAAATTCTTGACAGTGCTGTCAAGAAAGTCTTATACAACCACCATTGGTTACCCATAGAATCCTATAATTCTAATACTGCACGTATCGCTTCCTGAAATTCCAAAAGAAATACATAAAAAAAAGTCTATTACGAAATTTTCGTAAAATATTACGAAAAAGAAAAGAATTACTAGTGAAAGTTTTTGAAAATACACGATAGTATATGGTATATAATTAGACAACGATTGAAGCTCATATATATTTTCAGCTGAACCAATCATCTCAATTTATGATTCATTTATAAAATTCAATGGATCTTGTTTATTTGCCAAATATTTTAAAAATCGAATTCATTGAATTACTATAAAAATCGTACACCTACCTCGTGGCTGAGAATTAGTGAAATTTCGTGCGTGTCCACGGCGTGTAGTGGATCGCATAATATCCACGTGCGTTGCGAAAGACACGACGTGCGTACGCACTCTCCATGTCAAATAAACGTTAATAACCTGTCTTGCGGTACGTTTTCTTTCGGTCTGGCAGACGCCTTAGCATTGTCATTCCGTGCTTGAATAATGACGAAATCGTCAGTCCAAATAAAGGTTTGGCTTCTACGAAAATGCGTTCATTGATGACGTTGTCGATGCATGCACATCGTTGCACGATAGAGCAGCTCCTCCATATTAAATACAATAAAATATGAAACCGTAATAAAAATTGAAAGTTATTAATACAAGTCATTTAGTCTGTCCAAACTGATGATCGCTGAGCCAATATCTTCTTCGTTACCACACTGAAAGTGTAAATCCTTGGAGTATGTCCTTGAATTCTGATATAGTAAGCCAATTGAATAATATTAGGTGTACTTAAGTTACACTAATTTAATCTAATGATTATCACGTCCTATAGTCAAAAATCGGTCAGCAATCTCTCAGCACACACTTGACCAAGTTTAGTCATTCTCTTCCAATGTAATATCGAATGGCCTTGCAGTGTCATGTTTTACTTATCATTTTTCGTTTTTCTTTCTCTATCAAACTTGAACTATTTTTTTAATTACAAAATGAATCCACCGAACTCGAGTTCCGGTGTTATAGCAATTGTGCCGAAATTCCAATTTCTCTTCATCATCCAATTGTAATGCAGCGGCAGAACTTTAAGAAAGCAGAGAAGACTGTATATATGTATATATAGTCCCTGAAAAATATCTATTCTTGCATGCTCAACATTACCTGGGAATCTCGAGGTTCCTTCCTGACCTTGCAGCCGTTTTCACCAGACCCAACGACCTCACATGTTGCTTGTAAAAGTTCTTCGTAGATAACAAGAAAGACGATGCGTGCTCGAAAGCACGCAATCATTAAACTATAATATAATTAGATTACCAGGTAGTCAAGGATGCTACTCTCTAATCTATACTGCATACCTATATAATATGGAGAGAGTGTGCAAAATAAAATGATACTGATAAAATAATAATATTTCTTATTTAATAGATTTATTTCTAATCTGATTTACAAAGCTTTGTGTCACTGTCGTTACAGTAATGATATTTGGTCTTCTTGCGTTGTATGTTTACCTTCCTCTTTTAATTACCAGCTGCTGTGGTAAGATGGCTCCCATCCATAAGAATAATGGGTACTATATGCTGGATAGTGATGATAGGTTACCGATGGGTAACTTTGGTATCCACCATAACCGCCATGACCACCATAACCATAACCGCCATGACCACCATAACCATAACCGCCATGACCACTATAACCATATCCACCGCCGTAGCTAAAAAAAAATATGAAAAATTATTATTCTGATGTTGCAAGATCATCATGTGTTCATATATTAATAAATTATAATAAATAAGCGAAAATGGTGTTTTATCAAATTGATATTTCACAGGTGAAATATCAGACATCTCTCACGGAGGAGTGTCGCGAATAAAAATCAAAATTTATTTATGATTCATCAGTTATGGTAACGGTTTGCATAGTCATTGGCCTTCAGGATTTCTTAGGTAACATTAATGACTGAAATGGACGTTTACTCAAATTTTACTGGCCTCTTACGTGGCCAACCCACTTATTAACACGCGTACAGCTGTCTTATTATTAATTAACAATTTATAACATTCTGATAATGATTTTATTAACTTTTTGTAATAATAATTTTTTAATATTTTACATCGTGAAATATGAAAGAGTTTGCAACTTTTACTTACTGGCCACCCTTGTACAATCCTGCTCCTATTGCACCAATTCCAACAGCTTTGGCGCCCACTATTCCAGCACCAACAAGAGCCTTAGCGCCTATTACTTTAGCACCTAACAGTTTAGCACCAAGAAGAAGAGCTCTCTTATCACGGACTTGCTCTTGGACGCTGATGTGGGACTCCTCGGCGATAAGGTCGCCTGACTCGTTCGAGGCATAAGCCACGGCAAACAGGACTACCGCCAGGAAGACGTAATGGAGCTGCATCTGAAAATACAAGTTTTATACTAATCAATGTATCAAAGTTGCAGTGCAGGTACATTTTTAATAAGGACTATATGAAAAGTATAACTACCCAGGTAATTTATTACTGAAACATCCTATTTGCAAATCAAATGCCTTCTAGAGTTTAGTCATTTCTGAAGTTACCGTGAAGTACTTACTCTAAACATCATTATACGGCATTTATACCTATATGCGAAATTTCTTCCTAACGTGTTACGTGCCTCGTGTTCTAGAGCGCGTTTCAGTATTATTAGTCAATCCGTTAATGGTGTTAGCTAACATAACCTGAAATTATGGATTCACAATGTATAACCGATAATCGAACTTTACTTAACCTGATCGAAATCTTCAACACGCTCATTATTCGATTCCGGTCATGATTGAGCGCGTGTTCGTCCGTTATACAACACCTCGTCACTGACGTTTCGACTTAGACGTTTCGAAAGTCTCATTATGAAAACGTCACCGGCGTTACAGAAAGAAACGAAAGAAACAGTGCGTTCGAAATGAAATTTATTTTTAAAAAAGCGTGTTCCATTTTCATGATTGACTTTAAAAAATTGACACTTAGAAAAAGATCTTATGACCCCACCTAGCGGCTCATACACGATGGTAAGTGCAGAAAAGAAACTAAATGATTTTTCCCCGGATACATATTAGTACGGTGATTTCTTCGTAATTTTTTTATGACTGTCGCAAATTCTCTATTGAGTTTTACAAGCTATCTCTGAATTTTTTTTGTGTATCCACTGCCGTTAGTGAGTAACAAAAACTTGTTAGGGAAGGCAGATCTGTTCTAATACAAACCTTGTCAAGTCAGTGTTAAGTTAATATGATGCTGGAGAATTGGACCACTGACTTTTATAGGAGAGATTTCGCGTACCCCTTCCATTTTGCTATAAAACAATTTTTTAGAATCATGCAGCTCGACATCCCTTCCAAACGCCTTTTGCTATTGCTATTCAATCTGAGGAATTAAATATTGACTATGCCGCTCTCTTGTTAAGACACCTCTATTCAAATTATGACATTGAATCCGTTTGATGACTTAGCATGCTTCTCCAAAAGAATTGTTTAGTCATTATAATGATTGCTCAATCACCATATACTGTGTATCTAACGTTATTCTCTGAAGCTCATCCACTCTGTGTAGCATCTTCATCTCCTTCACCTTGTACAAATTTCAATTCACTCTGTGTTTCTGATGACTAGAGAATAACTGGCCTTTTTTCTAGTTTCTTACAACTTCCAACATGTTAGATATTTATTTGTGAATGAGTTTGGTTTGGCAATTAAAATTTGAACAATTCGATTTTTATTAAAAAATTGATCTAATTCTATTGGGCCTTTAGAACTACGATTTTAAAAAATTATTTTTAAGACCTATGTAATATACATTTTTAAAATGTTTGTAAGGCACACAAGATTAAAGGTGTATCCACACGTGTAGTTGCTTGACCTTCTGGTGTCTGGTATTTTTTTCAGTTTCCCTATATTCGCAATTTACATAAAAATGTACGCAAAATTCCAGTTTCTTTTTTTTCTTGTCGAATGAACCACGCTAATTAGTTAAAAAATCATTGCGGTACATTTTGGCACCGTATTATAGTAGGGAAGTATTTCCCAGGGTTGATGCATGCTCAGAAATTGAATTCGCTTAGATTGTGCAAAAAGTCCATAAATGGCACGAAACATATTAACATTACCAGTTTCCTATTTCTATATCGCCTAAATTATACAGTCAATTATAAAATTTTATTTGCAGGGGATATATTATAATTCACATTAAATTTGCATGTTCCTTCGTCTACAGTAGACTCCCGTATAACGGGAGTTCTTACAAAGCAAATTCCTATAACGCGTCAAAGATATTGAGGCTACTATTTTCACATAACGCGATTCCTCGTACAACGCGGCAAATAAAAAAAAAACACAAAAATTACCTGATTTATAAATTCAATCCGTACAGCACGAATTTTTTCCGCGTTATACGGGAATCTACTTCATTATGTAGTATATGACGTATTTTCGTGAAACCAACAAGCTTGTAAATCATTAATAAAAAAATTAGTTCTGACGCATGTCAATGAATTTTTAGTTTTAGGAAACAAGGAAGTGCTGATAATTGGTTTTCTATTTTTAGCCAAACTTCATGGGAATCGATAGTGTCGTCATATCATTTGCCATAAAAAAAAAACATTAATTTTCAAATAAACCTGTTTACCTAAAACCGTATTGAATACGTCCTATCACACCATAAAATTCTGACTGAAATACCAGTTAAATACCAGCATATTGACATTTTATATATTCACATTGTGACAAAAATATTTGTTACCTTATATATTTTTGAGCAATTAAAAAAAAATAAAACGAAAAGTAAAAACAAGAATAAAATTTTCGTGTGCCAGCATTTTTATTTTTTTTGCAAACAGTAAAAAAATAAATAAACTCGAACAACAATAAATAATAAACCGTGTTGCTTCAAAATCTGTTAAAGTACGTATTTCTGAAAAATACAAAAAAAAATTATTATTACCCAAAAATACAAATTTCAATGTATCACATACATTAGATATGATATTAACCATTTTCTTACTGTCCACAGGCCATAGGAACCAGAGGATGACGAAAACGAAGAAGAAGCGGAAAAGAAACTTGCACTTCCGCCAGGAAAACTAATGCCACCAGGAGAAGCCTGACTACCACTATTACTATAGCTTGGTATGTCTTGATATTTATGTGGAAATTCAAATCCGCCAGCAGCAGCAGCAGAACCATGGCTGCTTGGTCCATGATAATGGTTTCCATTATTAGAATACTGGTTTTGATTATCATACTTGCGATGGTAATCATTATTTTCGTAACGATGGCCATAGTCTACGTCATCATAATCAGGATAGTCCGAACCACGAGTATAGTACTCTTTGTCTTTGTACTGATTATGATTTTGACTATAACCACCGGAAGGAGAATATGGCGGATATGGAGGATAAGGTGGTTGATAACCCTTATACCTCCTATATTTCCCACCATTGTAATTGGCGCCTGAAGCCCTGAATTGAAAAAAAAAAATACATTCAATACTCCAATGTCAAATTACTCACGTTAATTTCAAAAATTTTTTTTACCCAGGAGTCAAAACACCACCGATTGCGCCATGCGGACCTACAATTCCTCCTACGGGAACCTGCCTCCTGGAACGAAGTACTTTGTCCTGATAATTATTCTTTAAGCCGTTGGTATCCCTTGATTCTTGTAGTTCTGCACATAGTGCGATTTTGACTAGCGTCAAAAAAAAAATTATAATTAAGCCTCGCATCTGTAAACGTTGATTAGTACAGTAACAGGATAATTAAATCACTTGACGTGTGTCTTGATGATTAGATTATAGCACTGATAGTATTGATTAATCGTTTATTTTGTCAAGGGATTATTAGAAGACTATGAAAACACATATATCGTGCGACTGTCGTAAACGCTAAAGCGCGACTGAGGATGTAAATGAAAAGACCATAAAATTTATAGGTGCCTTCGACCTTACTGCGATGATAATACATACGTAAAAGTATCATGAGTGTCGAGCTGCAGAACGTGGACTTTGATGAATCTATATGCACAAGTGGTCAAGAGCGGTTAAAAAGTTGAATTATTTGAAATATATATATATATATATATATCGAAAAGAAATCTTTAAATCTGAGATAAGTCATTGACTAAGATTACCACCTGGTCGAACGAGATTCAAAATACTAAGAACATGTATATTTGTAGTTTATTAATGTATGTTTATGTAGATGTACAAAACACGTGTTTGAACTGCCAACTTCGATGCCACTGAATACTTAGTAATTACGCAACTGTCTTTTAAGTACGATTTTGAATGTGATTATCATAAAAATAACAAAACACATGTCAAAGCTCTCGATCAGTTTGTAAATATTTATCTTTACCTGTAATTTTAACGTTTTACGTTTATAGGACTCTTTGGAAGATCCACGTTTTACGGATTTCGGTACTCGGATATATAGGTGGGAATCAAAAATGCCGCCAAAGGTGAGTCATCTTTTTTAATAGAATTTTGAGTAGATCTAGAAATTATAGGAATTATATACCTAACCTTAAGAAGGTTGGTGGATTGTGATAAAATGATTAGAAAAATTATGAAATTTTGTGAAATGTTCCTTGAAACGAGATACATTTACTGTATAAAATTTAAGACATTTGCTTACGTTATTTTTGTGAAAATTCAGGGATAACCTTGCTCCTTATACACGAGATCTTATGATATTCTTAGGGAAATTAATTTTTATTCACGTAGGTTCAAAGTTAGTCATGAGAAAAATTTAAAAAATTCTGTCTTTTAATCTGTCGACGGCCAATTCACATTTAAACGGCAACTTATAGATACTAGAGCAAAGAGTGCGGCTCGCGGAGAAAATTCCTACGTTCGGATAATCAATCGTCTTAATCCACAGGGTA
>JARQSV010000456.1:578274-646732 GCA_030142285.1 Calameuta idolon | reverse complement strand
AGATACTAGAGCAAAGAGTGCGGCTCGCGGAGAAAATTCCTACGTTCGGATAATCAATCGTCTTAATCCACAGGGTACGGACTGGGTTAGCGTAACCCGAGGGAATTTTGAAAGTAGCGCCATTTTGGAAAAATGCTGTTTATATTTTCAACTATAACTTTATTTAATAAAAAAAATATAGCAAATCTAATAAAACTAAGATAAAAATTCCGATTGATTGAAAAAAAAAAAAAATGTTTTGATTGATGAATTACAGCCTAATCTACAGTCGATCAAAGTTGCCTAGCCTAGGCTAACCCATGTCCGTAAGGACCGTTACATTTTCATAGTCCGTAGCCTGAGGGTTAAATATTTTCGATTCTCCTTAACTATACAATTAAACTGTTAAAGAAGATGACGGCGGCTGAGAAGAAGCTAAAACTTCAGCAGGAATCAGAGGAACGTCAACGGTTTCTAAAAAGGGATCATCTGCGTCGAGAAGTTGAACTTGGTGCCCTGAATGTTAAACGGTTTAAAAGAAGATGGCGTGAGATGGCGATGCGCGCCAAGATGCCTGTAATTAAAGAAAACCTTGAAATCGCTTGGCACACCTTTGACCGCACCCTGGACATAAAGAACTACAGGTTAGGTGTTCGTATTATTCAATCTATTAATATAAAGATTTAAAATCCATAGATTTTCTGAGTCATTGTAAAAGTGCTGTATCATTACTGATACACATAATCCCATATATTATTCATGGTATCTATGGAATTTACAGTATCAGTATTCTTATGGACGCCCTGGACGAGGCAGAGGAACAATATTTAACGAACGAAAGAACCCATATCGAAAATATAGACAAACTCATGAAAGTCTATGGCACGAAGCTTCAAAAGGAAGAATTGAAGTATCAAAATCAGCTTCAAGATATTCTCGATGCGTTCAACGTGGAGAATGAAAAGATCAATTACGAGTATAAGGAAGAAGAGATATTTTTGCAAGACATCATGAAAGCCATGAAACACCGTCTCGATGAGCTATTGAATAATATCAAGAGCATGACTATAAGTGAAAACTTTAAAAATACTTTATTGACCTTTGTATGTGTATCATGAGGAAAAGTTTTGGAACACTTTGTTTGTGGTTCAGGTAAGGTCAATGAACTTGCAGAAGACAATGACAATTCAAGGCGCATCGCAAGGAACGTCTTAGAGAGAAAAATTGCTAAGCTTCGTCACCGTCTGCGACGTATTCTGGCACATTATCAAAAAAGTAAAATGCGCTTCTTTTTTAATACAACCGATAAATATAAATATTATTTCATTATACGCAGCTACTGACAACCGTCGTAAAATGTATATTGGTGTTAAAACTAAGGATGACGAGGAACGTACAATCATTTCTAAGCAGGTGGTGCGAACCGGTATCCTCTTCGAGACGATTAGGAAGCTCAAGGAAAGGATCACCACGTTCCGAGCTAATGCAGATAAAGATGTTTTTGAGATAGCGAGCGAACATGCTTTTTTTCACTCTGCTTATTGGATGGCGAAGAATCGTCTTCTGTCAGGTAAAAAAAAAAAATAATAATTCTCATGAAACCGTGTAAAAGTCGTATCCTGAGACCTTGAAGGAATCCACCTGCACATAATACTCAACCTTAACCTAATTTAATTAAAATCTATTAGCATTAATGTTTCTAGAAACTAACATAGATAAAAGTCAATTGACGATAATCACAAGTCATTATAATCGTACCGTGCAACATCTACAGCGTTTAATTACAAAAGGTGAATATCTTCTGGTAATGATTCAGACTTGTAGAAAATATGAAACTCAGGACGAGAAGATATTACCATTCAGTGCTCAAGTAGTGTTCGACGATCATATTGAGAAGGAATTAGTATCGTTAGATTGGGACAAAAGTCGTGAGGTAAGTTAAACGTAATTAACATTGAAATGTAAGCAACGGCTTTTCAAGCTTAAGCAAAATACTTAAATAAAAGCACTTGCGTTTATATTTCACTATTCAGGTTATAGATAATATTCGCAATTTGGAACAATTCTGGAGGCGTGCAGGTATGGCGCAGGTAACGACAACAGAATTACGAATGGAAAGGGACAAACTAAAACTTGAATCTCGACATTTGCGTGAGTGTTTACGACACTGTATAGCCAGTCGCACTTTGATTTCACCAGATAGAGAAAAGAGAATGAGGCTACCTGAAGTAAATAAGAAACCGGTAGTGATAGATGGACATTTATACTTGAACGCACAATTGATATAAACGATAACTAAAATCCCAAGATATTACATTGACAGAAAAAAAACAATTGATCAAATGATGAAAGTGTAGTACCATTATTTATTTCAAGTCTGTACAGGTAGAAAATCATAAAGCTACTTTCATATATCAATAACTTATTTAATTCGGGTGGGTTTCCGGTCTATTGTCGCGGGAATGTCTAACCCACACGAATCGAGCTTTTTTCTTCGCCCCTTCTACACTACCAAAAATGCATTTATCATAGGACTTGCAGTGCTTACTGGATCCATCACTCTTCAGGATCCTTTTAGTTATTATACTTAGCTTCCTCTTTGTCGTTAGTGGACTTAAATTATTTACAATACGTTTCGTATTGGTAAACTTCAGTAATTCTCATTCACAGCGCATGTCGGACTCTTATCCACTGTCTTACATTCTGTTATGCTTGAAGAGCTATTGCCGATAACTATACTGATAATGAAAATATTTTCCATATAATTGAAGTACAGTTATCGACGAAAATACGCACAATAATAGTATTCCAACGTGCTTGATAAAAGTGCAATAACCTAGTGACGAATTAATACAAAATAACGAACCTATAGGTTTTTTACCATTGCCTGGAAATTATGAATTTAACAAAAAAAAATGGTAAATTATGATCAGCGATGATCGAGAAAGCTGGCAGTCATAGATAATGAACGAGAAATGATCATATTCATTCGCCCTCGCCTTATGTCACTTTTGCCTATAAAGAAGCTAGATAGATACTTGCTATTGTTTTATGACTATTCTAAGTATAGTGAATATAATTCTAACCTCTGACAATTACTACTTAGCGCTGGGTATTTTAATCAAGCCGTGTCGAGACTTAATGATTGCTCAAGTAATAATACTCTTACAACATAGTAGTACTCGTGAGCGCAATGCGCGAGGGTACATACAGAAACTATCCCTATGATAGTATACGATCTTTTAAATACTTCGATAGTACGATTTAATTATTAACAATATTATTATCACGCTTCTTTATTTACAAACTGGACGAGCGAAGGCTCGGATTACTGTTCGCTTTCTTGTATTAATTGTTGATATTCACTGCGCGCCTCGTCCTTTAAGATAATTGCTTGAAAATAACGGCGACAAAATGATAGAGAACACGTTAGAAATGATCGTGCTGATATTAGCGTCCCTTGTTTCTGTGAGCTATGTAAGAGAGAAGTTTGTTGCCAGACAGGAAGGTCACAATACTCAGACCAAAAAGATACTTTAAGGTCACGAACATATTCAGCTTTAGCCAGAAGATTCCCATAAGGATAAAGATGCCTGAAAGAAAAAAGATTTTAAATGGATGATTTCCCATAATTTCGAAAGTGATCACTAATCGTGACTTTGGATTATAAGGCTGTCATGAATATCGGGCTGCAAATGCAGCAATTATAATGCTACATCTGTGAAAAATTCAATTTTTACTGTTCGCCCAATTGAAAGCCTACGAGATCAAGAGAATTTCGTCTGCCAAGCATTGGGCACATAGTGTAATTAAATTGATATCTGTCTTTATGATACAAATTACTTACTGCCTAGTCCAAGATGGAAAACCACTGCGCTGAGAGAGAATGGGAAGTTTGAAATATTCACACCCAGTTTAGCCCATAGAATGAACAGTATCAAAACAGGTAGCAGACATAGACCAGTGAATAGATTCGACACGAATATTGGAGGCCTTTTTTCTGGTTCGCGGAACATGTGCTGCAATGTTAAAATATTACCATTAATTTTTAAAGTTTACATAGAGCTAATTTCATAGTTATTTGAACAGATGTCGGTCAAACGAAGTAATTTTAAGATCATTAAAAGATCTAAAAATATATATATGCACGATGGCCTTTACTTTGCCAATGACATGGAAGTGGCAGATAAATTGGACGTCATCTGTCACTAACGAGCATTGGCGCTTTTAATTATTTAATTAAATTACTTATATAATAATTTGTACCTTAATTTCTGGCATAGGCGTGTATATCAGAGGCTTCTGCTTATAAGGAACTGACTTTCCTGTTTGGACGAATGGTTCCGGTGCAGGTAGTTCGGGGAATTTTAGGCTTACTTCAGCTATGGTCCACTGGAAGGAATTGCTTAATACGGCATCCCCTACTACCAATTCCAAGTTGTAATCACCGCTTTGATAACCAAAGGTAGAGGCTGCTGTTGCCAGAGGCTACAAGTAAAAATGTCAGAAATATTCTTGCTTAAAGGGATCGTGTAAAATATTTATAATTATCGAAAAATTACCATGTCGAACTTATAAACGTGAGAAGCATCAGGCTCAGCGACAAAAATAATTTCATGTCCATGTTTATCAGATTTTGATTCAGAAACTGACGAAATTCGCACAAAAGCTTGGTGGACTCGAATTGGCTTTTTGTTAGCTGCATCTTTCAGAAGGAATCTTACAACCAATTTTTGTTGCGAGTCAGCCTCAATCTTTTGACCCAATTTATTGGGATAGGCAACCCTGCATATAGATGTGTTTTCAATAAGTTTTTGTTTAAAGTAAATACATCTCTGCAAACGAATAGCTTTTCTTGTAGAATATTTACTTTGTCAATTTTGGTTGAGTCGTTTGATCAGCATCACCAGTTCCAATTTCAAGGTAATCGACAATGACTTCCGACAGTACTTTAACGGTTACTATATTAGATACACCATCTGCTGAAACGGATATGTTGTAGAAACCACGCTCTGGTTTGATATCCATAAAATTCACGGTAAACAATGTTCTGTAAAGAAATCACAAGATTATCTCAGTTGGCAAGCGATACTAGAGGAGCTGTAATGTATGTTAAATTCAATAGCCCTAATCATATACGAATATGGCCACTGTATATAATTTAACAATTATTCTACCCCAAGCGTATAACTGAAATCAATATAGAATTTAAAAAACTGATTCAGCAAAATATCGGGGTATGTATGTATGTTTCATCGAACAGTGCTTACTTATCTGAAGAAGCTTGGAAATTCTTCTTGCTCATCACTACAACATCATCGCCAATCCGGGTCGCAGTATTCACTACTACGGTAGGAGTTTTTGACAATGGTCTTCCTAGAATATCGCAGACCTTAACCTTAATCAGAGGCTGTTGTGCAGAAACAATGATGCCACCATCAGCCAGGGTGATACAAATTGGCTGATTGAATTCGTTATTAGCCAAGGTAGTCAGGGAAGATAAGAGACTAACAACCCCCTTGGGTGTTTGAACAGAACGACGTGACAGAAGATAGTTTGCCAGTTTGACAGTCTGCCCTGTTGTTACTGGTGGTGTCTTCTTCAAAGAGGATGATAACTTGAAGATTCCATTTATCAAAAGACCTGCAAGCATTGAAGAATGAATAATTAATTGTTGTTATAAGCGTAATTCAATCATGCTATTTATGCAAGTAAAGTCAGTCTAAAAGAATTCTTCAAGATCCTTACAGTAGAACGAAAGTATTATCTACATCATGCTTGATTATGAATATCCATATTTTTTCTTTAATGCATTTTATATTATGGAGAACTTACTAGTTACAGAAAGGCCACCCTCGAACTGCAAATAACGGCCGTCGACTTCATCTGCCTGGACGACGGCATCTTCCACGCGTTCAAATGCAAACGAACCAGCTGGACCAAGGTCTGAAGCTATGTTAAAAGTATAACCAAGGCTGAAAATGGAATAATAAACTAGTTTTTCACGTTGCTTTGTATATCATGGAGAAAATCGGAGCAAATAATTGTTTTTCATACTTCAAAAGGCTATCGTCTTTCCTCAAGGCAGCTTGTAGCGTTTTTGTCAATTTTCCTGTAGTCGACTCTGATAATTTTTCAGATAACGACGTTAAAGCATTTACTGCAAAATACAAGTCTGGAATGGCAGATGTATCCTTTTCAATTGCTGCAGTTAATGCCTGTAATAATCATACAATGAGTCAAGTATTTTTTTTTTGTTTGAAGCAAAAAAAGTACCTAAGTATAAGAATCAGCAAATAATATTTTCTCCAAGGTTCTTGCAGTAGAACGAAAGTTATTTTGAAACATCATTTGAACTTAGTGAAAATATGTGTAAAAGATTACATAGTGTTTATTGACCTTAGCGATTGCAGTTTTTGGTAGAGCTGTACAACTTCCTAAAGCTTTCCAAATACCAACAGCATAAAATGCGTTTTCTGGTGTAATGACACTGCCGTCGCCTACAGAATTCTGTACAAACTTGCAGATTTCCTAAAAACACAAATTTGTTGCTTGCATATATTGTTTTTTAAATCTTAATCAATTTTATTGTAATTGTCGCCATCAGTAAGACTAATCAAGAAATCATTGACAATCAGCATTCATGGTCCTCATCATTTAGTAACATGTAACATTTTGAATTAAACAATATAATAATTTTAAATCTTACAGCACTCTTTGGTACAGGTTCTTCAATCAGTTGATATCCTATGACAGCATAATAAGCTGTTGATAGATCATCTAATTTAAAACCAGGGTCAATAACTTTCTTAAATCTGGCTTTGTCAGCCACTGATAAATAAGAAGCTGTCGATGGGTGATTCGACGTTGACCATGCCATCATTATTAGTACGATGAATAACAGACACCACCCATCTAAACAAAAAGATAAAAAATATTCTATATTATATATAGTTATCTGATATTTTATAGATGGTGAAGTTAAATATATGGCACGCCAATACATGGCACTTCTAATAATATGCTTGCAGAACTACATTGTATAATATAAATCATCAGATACTTTACAAGCACATGGCTTGATACCTCATATCAACTTACTTAACCAAGGAACAGAAATCGAACATACATCAGCATAGTCTAAATTATCATTATTTTCTAATAAATTAAAATATTTAATAGCTATAGTGTTAAAACCATGTTCTTTTCCAAGGAACTATGAAAAATTGGAGTTGCTAAGATCGGACGGAGTGTAGTGTTGAGAATGCTATTTTTAGAAATATAGTATAAACTCTTACAGAACGTTAAATATCTCGTGATCAAAAAATGAAAAAGAAATATATTAGATTAAACATAGTAGAATTTCCAGCACGCTGTACTTACGTCTCTCCTCCATTTTGAATGAAGAAATTTAACTCAAGCCGGCCGCCACGTCGGCCTCCCAAACAAGATGGCTCCTTCTCCATTGCGCGTGTCAAGAAAAATGGACGCAAGACAGTACCGGAAATCGCTGGCACATACCCTCAAGGAATGCAGCCAAATATGAGAGAAAAATACCCCTATGTATTTCTCTAGTATTCGACCAATGGCCATTTTTCGCGATTAAGATAATCAATAAAAATATTAATATTTTAATTAGCATTACTCACCATTCCGATGACATCATCTTCAATTTTGTGAAACATTTAGATATTATGAAGCAACAATTTCTTATTATTTAAGACAAACACAAGAGTCCTAGTTAGATTTAGTTTCAGTTATTCTATATAGGTCTATATTTTGTCTAGGACTGTACAGGCAATCGATAAATCCTTCGATTATCTACCATCACGTTATTGAATTTCTATTTAAATATCACAATTCAAAAATGAAATTTCGACAGAACTTTATTCACAATATATAGCGACGTTACATTGATACAGAAAATGCTAAAACAAAAATTATCATAGTACCAAATTACCTATCACTTTCCCTTTGAACAATGTATCCGTTTTGCACATAATTAAACATACAACAGAACGTATTTAAAAACAAAAACTAAAGCAAAGTATTATCGCGTTTAATCAAATTTGCTAGTGATTATAAGTTTACGGAAAACAAAAAACAAAAAATCGTACTGTACATTTGTCAATGTTTATATGTGGATATATGATGGTGACTCGTAAGGAATAATATATTTGAAAATAATACAGCGTTCATAGAGTAGGTACAAAACGTTTTAAGACAAATGCATTATCAAGTTTCTTAATACATTAGAATCCCACAGATAAGAATAATAATCAACTAATAACTTGCACAGGTATAAAAATTCGTACCAATTCTAATTACGTGCAAATTGCCAATTTGAAAAAAAGGATTATGTCGTCATGATAAAACTAAAATTATGTATTTATTAATAAACTGGTAATTTTCATATATATTTATTTCGTTATATATTATATACACGTGTACGTACCAAATGCACTGTTTGTTTCCTTTTGTAATCATTAAGGAATTCATATTATTAATTGTGGATATGTGTTGATGGATCAATAATAAAATTATTCAATTCTATATAAAAGAGTTCGCAACAAATAGCTGATATTATCAAGAGAAAAATATACATATATGTATATTGACAAGAGCTTGTGAAACAGTATGCAATATGAAGTGATTAAAGCCTGGAATTAATTACGATGAATTATTAGATGGAACAGTGAAAACTATGTATGAATATATCTCCATCCCCCAAATCCGCCAACTACCGAACATACCGGAAAACTATTGTTGCACAATATGTGACGACGTACGTATGTAAAATTGTTATTAATTAAAATGCATATTAACGCCCTCTATCCATCTAGAGAAATCGAAGAGAGTGTGGAAGAATTTTATGAGGGAAGAATGAATCAAAATCAGGTTAGCCTGAATTAAAAAAAAAACATAAAAAGATAAGCATTCACGTATTAATTAATGATAATCAAATATTTTCATAGCCATCGCTGGAGAAGCACATAATTCGTGATTTATGAACAAATATAAAATTGCAATAACACTCAAATCAATTGGCATTATACACCACCGATGCAAGTAACAATTTAATAAATTCCAATTAGATTTTCCAGCAGTATTTACTATTTAATTTAGAATGATTAAGATAGATAAATGAAAGGTAAATAAGAGAGATTATATTAACAATTTGCAATTCTACTGTGTATTTTATATATATATATATATAGTTTTTGTCTCTCAGAATCATCCGTTCGATTTTATTAAACATTTTCCGTACAATGTTTTTCTAGAATTACGAAGAATAAGATGAAGTACCGATTTAAATTTTGTAAAAATTTACAAATTCGATGTCATTGCATCAGCAGTGCCACTGCGTGACACTATAATTCTCTCGGTCATACAAAAGAATGGTTATATAATTAAAAATGATACAAAAAATGGCAGATAGCAACAAAGTATTTGGTAACGATAAATCATATGTTAATTAATGAGAAAACTTAATGATTTGCACCCCCGATTTTACATTGTGACTTGATATGTTGTGGTTAACAGAAATTAATGAAATTTTCCAAAAGCGATATCCTCACTGTAAGATAACAATTATGACATTGTTATTAAAACGGACGAACATGAAAATAAATGAATTTTTTTTTACCACATATGTATTTATGCCTCGTGTGATAATTCGATATGAAAGTATTAATTAGTCATTCATAAGAAAAAGTACAATGTAGTTTATCGTCCAAAGTGGAACTAAGCATTTTTTTGCAATTCAATATTATTCAATTACGTCATCATAACTTAAACACAAGTGGCAATGAAGAAACAATTTATGATTATAGTCTTAAACAAAAACCCATCACTGGTCTGTCATCATAAAGATTCATTCTCGACGTTCTTTCTAGAATTACAGTTGTATACACATGTCCTAAGCTATAACGATAAACTTTACATACTTCCAATTACATAAGTATCACTATATCCGTATAATGAATATTTCGCCTATGTCGCTTTACTTTTAGTACTTTATATCAATTTTTTCCATTCGCAGACGAATACATGTGCTTAACAGTTACTAAAACGTAGGAGAGGAAGGAGGTGGGTTTTATGGTTTTGTTTCCTATTTTTTTTTTCCCAAAAGAAATGACAAAGCTCTCCTGTTGGATGAACTTAAAATTAATAGACGATATTAAGAATATTGAACACGCCTTGCGCACGAGTACCGTTTGAAAACATACAGCCAAATTCTTCTTTTTTTTTTTTTTAATAAACATCCGATACAAATATCGTTTAATATTTACATAGCCTGCATTTAAAAAAAGCATACGTTACATGTAGGATCAATTGCATTCTGATTCACTCCACCCACTCTCGCTTCTTAAATGCGATAACGCCTGAAAAATTTTAGTTCCTTTAATTCTTTTACTCGTAAAATATTTTACACGTCTTTATTGGGCTATGTACAACGCAAACAATGAGATCTTCACTTATACACAATACGGTATTCGTTTGCTTACGCGTGTTCTGCGTTCCTGCCTCTCACTTTGGTATTTACAGTGACATGGCGCTTGGATGCTGATTTACAGAGGACCTTTCTATTATAATTATCTGTTATTAACAGTAATTTATTATTAGGAGCAAATGCGTTCTCTGTATATCCGCTTATCGCGCCTAAAAGATATTTAAGAAACGCGTTAAATGATATAATCAACATGAGAGAAAGAAATTTAAAAAAAAATAGTAAAATTATCTCCACGTTGTTAATCGAACGCCTTTTAAAAAATCTAATCAATTTTTAATACACTGTATTAAGGATGTCTGATTGGACTTGCTTCAGTGTCACACCCAATATTTTTAATAGTCTTGAATGAAAAATATGAACGCAACAAAGACTGATTGTTATGACCTAAAAGAAAATGTAAAAGTTGAGTTGAAATATTTAAAGTTTGTGTTCATCGAATGTCATAGCTCCTTCTTATCAGTGTGATAAGATACGTCCTATTAGATTCAGTTCTTACATTACTTAAATGAAGTATCTCTAAAATTAATGTCCCTTTGAGTAATCCTTGGCCGGGAGGATTATCTTCGCGCCTCGATTGATCATCGAAGAATCTCAAAATTGTGTTTTTTAAAACACTGGTACCTTATCACTCTTTCGCCATCTTAATAATTTGTAGGATTCTCCAAGATTCTTCCTAAAGAAACAATCCGTCATTGTTCCTAATTGAGATCCCCGAAGTAGCATCCAAAGCTCCAATATTTAAGCTAGAAATTACAAGCAATATTACAAAGTTCACCCCGTTTCTTGAACGATCATAAGAGCAATGTTCATCCTTATGAGAAAAGAAAGAAACAGCAAAGAGTTCGATAATTTTCACTCGGAAGGTCCTTGGCCCCATCTTGATTTTGTCCTTGCAGTTTTAGTCGGGACTGGTGCGACATTATCATCGTTTTTTCGCTTCACACTCAACACAATACCACTTTTAGGTACGAATTTCGAAGTTGGTGTTTTCAGGCTAGACTCTAGTGTCGGTGGCGTCGACGGGAACGCTGGGAACTCTTCATCCTCGAGACCAGGAGGTTTTGGTTGTTCGGAAGCAAAGACTTTTCTGAAGGGATCTACGGGGCTAGGCTGATAAGCTGTACTTTTTTCTGCAGAATCAACCATCGGAGTGAAGGTCTTCGCCAGGGGCGTGATCGTTGGTGGTGGTGTCGACATTAATACAGATGGCGGAGGAACATGGATTACAGGTGGTACAAGTGCTGCTACTGAAGATGATGGCAATGGTGGCGGTGGTTTCGTTAGGTCGGGTGGAATCGTTGATGCTGCAGCTACAGCAGCTAGTTCTTCTTCCGCCTTCTTAATCAGATCTAGGTCACTCAATGATCTTAAGGTGCTTTTACTCTCCTTTGATGCGGTGGGTTGTGACTCGAACGAAGGTTGTTGCTGCTTATCGCTGGATAGTTTACTTGGTGCTGATGGAGTTTTCGGATATATTGATGGATATTTTTCGGATTTCTGATAAATAGAGCTTTTCACGGAAGTTAGGAAGGTTGCACTAGGCTTTGATGGAAGATATGGATCCACTTTAGTGATTTCTTGTCTCTTCACGTTGGCTAGAATCTCCTGGAGATTTGGTGGAATGGTGATGTCTGAGACCTTATCGAGAATTGGTTGAGTAAACTTGGAAATCCCAGCTGGAGGTGGTGGAGTAAACGAACGAGTATCCGACGGACTGTAGGCTTCATCACCATCGTTGCTATCAGGCGGATCCAGTCCCAAACCCTGAAAAATAGTAAAATATATTAGAATGTTATAAGAAAATGTTAATTTTGTGAATAACATAATACGTGGAAGGAAAATGGAGCTGCTCTTAGATTATAGTCTATATAGAAGTTATAATTGAGATTGATTTCTGGGAAAATTCTGGTAAACTAGAGCTTAAATGAAAATTCATATACGCTCTGTTCTTTATTATAAATTACATAGAATATATCACAGTCAATTATCACAATATTTCCATTTTGAGGAGATGTAAATACCAGACTTCCATTTTATTGACTATAAAAATGGTATATATATATATGTGTGTATAATGTAGTCAAAGAATTCATGGAATCCTGATTTCTATAAGTTAAAAAAATATTGACGTATATAATATATCGTTGGGAATCTCCTCCTCGGAAGGTTTAATTAATAAAACTTTCTTTATCTAATTCCGTAAAGTTTTCCAAGTATGAAATCTCGAAGAGAGATAGTAACCATGCGGAAAGTAAAAAATCTGGGCAGCTCAAATGGACAAGGATAGGCTGGATGTGATCGAAGGATGACAGAAACAAATTTTATTTACAGCAAAACAGTAAGAAAAACAATGGCAGTCTGACGCGTGGAAAATGTATCTTGGTAAAATTCTCACCGGCAGGGTGGCGGTAGCCTCTCCGAGGAATGAAGAGCTGATATTTTGAATTTGTTGTTTCTGTTCTTCAATCTGCCTATTAAGTTCGTCCATTTTTCTCTGTAACTCTGTGGAATTCTTTGTGGGTGACAATATATTGACAGCAGGATCCACGACCACCGGGAGTCCCTCATTGACATTGTCGTCCTCAATATCACCCGGACTGTATGGTTCATCTCCATCATCTTCTAACGTTGCCTTAGGCGATGATGTCAAGTCTAACTTAGACGACAGTTCCGGTACGATCTTGGAAATCGCCGCAGTGTCTATAATGCTACTTCTGGACATTCCCACATGTGCTTTGTTTAATGTCTCCAAGGTCATCTGCGTCACAGACTGCTTTTCCTTGATCACATCCAAGGCCGATGATTTGTGATGACCCTTAGGCGATGATGGAGGCGTCGTGCTACTCTTTTCCTTAGGAATGTTCACCAGTGGCGGTGTATAACTGCGATCCGGTTCCTTCTTGCTGATTTTAGCTGGTACCACAGGAGGAATGGCTGCGACCCGTTTTCGCTTATTACGTACTATAATTCCCAGTAGAAGATGTGGTCTCTGCTCCTCGAATCCTGGACCATCTAATGGTAGCAGGACTTGCGGTATGGAACTCTGATTAGAGAATGGCATTATATAAAAGTCCTTTATGTTCTTTGAAACATTTCCTACTACACCTAGACGGCTTCTACTGTTCAGATAACTGTACAATGTTATGTATGGTATTTTCTCCTCATCATTTGCTGCTGTCAATCGAATAACTAGAATTTCTTTAGAGCCTGTCTTTTTCATTTTTGAAATATAATCCCACACAGTCTCATGACTTATCCTACCGACAACATCTACGGTATCTGGTAGATCCTCCATAAGATCACGGGCGTGGCCACTTATTTCTTGGGCTGTGATAAAGAACTTTGCCACATCCACCATGTTGACAAAACCTCGCCAAACCGTTTGCAGAGGACCTCTCGGTACGTCCTTCTCGAGCTCAGGGTCCTTTTCCCGTTCCGGCTCCTCGTTGATGTCTGGGGTTTTGATGTTGACAGTAGAACTGGGTTCCCGATCGGACACATCAGATTCATTACCATCTAATGTATTTGTGGTCGTTTCTTCTTCAATATGTCTCCAGAGTCTATCTTCGATTGGTTTATCAACTGGCGGAGGTGTTGGTTCCTTCTTCTTCTCAGCTTCCTTCTTCCGATCGTCCTCCTTCTTCTCTTTCTCCTTATTGGTACTGTCCCTATGGCCTCCCCTACTACGTGTAGACGATGCGTTACTTTTACTCTTTTTATACTTTACTTTTTCCTTCTTCTCGCGTTCCTTATCCTTGTCCTTATCCCTTTCACGGTCTTTTTCCTTTTCACGTTCCTTATCCCGTTCCCTATCTTTATCTTTGTCTCTTTTACTTTCTTTATTCCTTGCTGATCTTCTGTCCCTACTTCTTTCTCTTGTCTTGCTATGTTCTCTTTCCCTACTACGATGTCTTCTACTCCTACTTTGACTCCTCTCCTGTTTATCTTTATTGCGGTCCTTATCCTTCTTCTTTTTATCCTCGCCATTCTTTAATTTCTTCATATCATCCTTTGACTTTAAACTGTCATCCTTGTCCTTATCATCTTCTATGGTGGAAGTAATATTTTCACCGCTATTCAGTGCTGTCACAATGTCCTGAACCGGAGTCTTTGGATCCACGTGATCTATACCACCATCGTTTTCAATAATCTGCTCTCCTTTGTGCGTCTTCACGACAATTGATTTGGCTTGTGCCATTAAATCCAACTCATTCTTTTTTATCATTTCTAATTGATGCTTTGTTTCCTTTTCACGCCATTCAGCCAATTCTTGACTTGCCATTTCGTCAGGACTTAACCTTACCACTGCATCAGGAGTGAGAGACCTGTCAGCTATTTTTCTAAATAATGTCAAGTTCTTCGTATCCTTTATATTAAAGACAAGACTTCGATACTTCGCTTTATACTTAGCACCAGTGTCTTTAAAGAACTTGTACAATTCAAGTTCAATGTTAAGAGCTAATTCACCAATTTCTTCATCAGTTAATTTCAGGTCGTGCGTTTCTTTTATTCTACTCGAAAGCAACTCGGTTAAGGTTTTTCGAATATTTATTCTTATAGGTTCAGGCTCAGATTTCTTAGCTACCGGCGATTTAATCGGCAGTTTTTGTTGGGAAGTGGAGGCCTTAGGTTCCTGCTTTTTGCTTAATGTAGGCTTCGGGGAAGCCACTGCCTGTGATCTTGATTGTTGTACCATCGTTTTACCACTAGCTTGTTGCTTTGCTGTCGCGGTTACTGGTTTCAAGGAGGCCGTGATCAGTGTCTGTTTAGATTGAACTGTCTTCGTCTGGGGAGATGAGTTCGTTTGTTGCTGCTGCGCACCTGATGTAACTAAAAGTTTCTTATGACTGGGAGCTAAAACAGTTTGTTTAGAACCCAACACCTTTGTATAAACCATCTTAGGATGGCCCTGTGTTTTGCCGCCAGCTTGTGACACTGATTTACCCTGTAAAAGAATCGCATTTTTATACTTTATAATAATTATGTACACGTGCAAAACATTCAAAATGTTTTTTCTAATATTGTCAATGAACGTACAATTTTAGTCATTCCTTGAGTTTGTATAGCCGTTACTGACTTGCCACCTATCTGTAACGTATTGAGGTTATTTGGTCGCACCACCTCAAATGTAGGATTTTCCTTAAGCCAAGTTTTCAAGTTTGACGTCGTGGGCGCGTCTAAGCCTGAAAGATTTTCAAGTTGGCATATTAAAAATTACAAAGGGCAGGAAATTACAGGCAACTGTAAAAATAAGTTTCACCAACCAGTTAAAACTTTTCCAGTTCTCCTTTCAAAAACAATGACTCTCGGATCAGATTTTATTTTTGGAGAGTCAGAAGATGTGGGCGACTTTAATGTTTTCGCGGTTGACACTGGTACAGCAGGCTTATCTGGCTTTTCCGGTTTATCCTTGGTCAATGATTCCTGTGCGTGCGTCAAGATGCAAGCATCTGAACAGTAAATACTAGAATTTCTTGCTTCCTTTTTGCAAACAACACACTGTGTCACACCAGCAAATGGTGCAGAGTTTTGCATGGAAGGCAAACTGGCAGAAATATATGACGTTGTCTGAGCGGATGGCGATGATGAATTCTGTTGCACAACAGATTGTTGTACAGATAGTTCTGGTGCTTTTTGTTGTTTTGGAGTCACAGGTTGTGGAACGGACTTCGCTTTAGACTCTTCAGCTTTTTTCTTTGTACAATTAGGACAAACCCACTCTATTCCCTTCTCTTCCATTTGTTGTCCTGTTAATAAAATTACATGAAATTTTATTCTGGCTCCAAAGAAACAGTGGTTGTAAATATCACAAAACCTTACCCATAGCCTTACTGACGTGCACACACTTCCCGTGAAACCAGTCCTCACAAACGTCACAACAAATCATAAAACGATTGTTATGGGGTCGTTTGCAAATGCACCATAGTCTGTCAGGATCATCTTCGGAATCGGAATTATCCTCTTCCTCGTCGTCTTCATCCATTTCTGATTCCATCTCCTCCTTCTCCGCTTGTAATTGCTGCTGTTGCAATTGGAATTCTTGGTGGTGTAACAGCATTTGCTTGCTAAACACGCAAGAGGTTGTAATAAAAATTATAGAAGAAAGCACAATGAATATTACTAATAACTGTTTATATATAATATATAAAACTCACGTGTACTTGTCATTCTTCTTAAGAACTTCTGGCTTCTTTTGTGGAGATTCATTCTTAGCCTGCAATCTCTTGCTGCGTGTTGCTGGTGCTTCAATAGGGGGTAGAGTTATCACACGACCACCACGTACAATCTGAATAGGTTCCTTCTCATCTTTTGCACTCCTTTTGACAGGTTCCGCGGCCATTGCTGGTGTAGCTGCGATTGATAAGATGTCTTGTTTCTTTACCTGTTCCTGATCCTGCGTTATGATTGCTGGAGGCACTAATGTCGGAACTGGCAGCAATGGCTCTGCCACGGTTGGAGTTTGATCAACCAAGGGCTATACACAAGGATTTTTATTTTATTATATTGTCGCGTGTCAAATATTTAAAAAATCACATTGTATCAGTTACTTACATGATCAGCTAAATCTACACCAAGTTCTTCTTGAAGAAGTAATGCTTCTGCAAGCAATTCTTCTTCATGTTTGTTCGCTTCCATTTCTAATGTGGCCAGGAGATGTTCTTCGCCTTCAATTCCACCTGAAATAAAATACATGCCCGTGGAGTAGATGGTGAAACGAAAATATATTTTTCGAAGATATAATTATGTTATATCAGAAAAAGAACTGAAAGTGAAAGATTTTGCGCGCTACACAAAAAAAAAAGAACTAAATCATAAAAAAAAAACTTACTTTGTTCAGAAACAATATGGTTTGGAACAACTGCCTGTTCTGCGGGTTGTGTAATACCCTCGGCTGGTGTTGTGTTTGAAGCTAATGAAAAGATGAGAATTTGCTAACATAAACGTAATACATGCAGCAATATCATAAATAAAAGTAAATAAATAGCAGTATTTGCAGGAAAAAAACTATACATTTTATTTTTAACTAAGTGCAAGCATTTAGATATTCTTTCAACATACCAGGATCTAAAGAAGATTGTAACTCTTCAGCCAGTGGAGCTTTCATTTCTGATTTCTGTTCATCACTGCCTGTTTCACCAACCGAGTGATCTTCAGTTTCCATTTGCGAATCTGATAACAAAGAGTCATCAAGAGAACCAACAACTCCTACTTTATGTTCGGACAACAAAGCAGTCATCTGCGCCGTAGAGACATTCATTGATGAGTTTGCCGTAGACACAAAACCAATACTTGAGGTTGGCGTAGTAGGGGTCAGAGGACTATCTGGGACTTTAGATTCACCACCAGAACCAACACGTCGAATAATATCAGGAGTTGAAAACAGAGCCGGTCCCAAAGCATCCAAGTGAGCTGGTGACTTGCGGTGTTCTTTCTTCTGATGTTTCTTAGCAGCTGTAATAATTTTTGACATTACAGCTTATTAAAAAAAAACTATTGCTCATTTTTACTTACAGTCAGGAGTTTTTGGTTCAGCCAGCTTCACCAGATCAGCATCGATCTTTGGCAAAGATTCAGTAGAACTCTCGGACTTCTTCTTTTCCTTCTTCAGTTCAGGCTTTATCTTAGCCGGCACTGTAGCAGCCACGATCTTTTGCGGCTGCTGTGCTAATTGTTGTGATTGCAATTGTTGCTGTTGTTGAGTAGGTATTTGAGGTGATGTAATTTTTGGAGCTCCTTGTGCACTCGTCTTTGAGGCCATTGATACTGCCATTAATTTTCCATCTTTCATAGTCGTAGTAAATTTTGAGTTCACCTGATTCAACGTATTTTTTGAAACAACTAACTGCTTCTTTCCAGCGACATTTTTTATTTCACCTCCTTTCATTACTACTTGTTTCTGAAGGAACATCATCTTCTGATTATTCTTTGCCTGGCCGGGTTTAGTAAGAATCATATCTCCTTTGATCATGTTAGCATTAATTAAATTTGCCTTGACTTGATTCGTCGTCTGTAGAGGTTTCTCATATACTTCGGAACTCTCTGTGGTGGTCACACCATGTAGAGATGCATCTTCTTTTTTTCGGCTAAGTGTCTTCAGTTGTTTTTTGGTCTTCAGCGGACTGAATTTCTCTGTAGATATAACAAAAGCAACATGAAACATAATTAAATCCGCATTTCTTATTAGATTTAAAAATATAGTGATTTGGAAGCCATACCAGATTTGTCATCTTTTTCAGGACTCTTCATAGCATCTACGGCAGCAGCCATCTCCATGTCCAAGCGTCGCACTTGTTCTATGTCCATATGCTTGTTTGGACCTCGTCTACGCGTTGCAGTCATACTACCACCTCTGGTGGTGAGACCTTTGCGTCCACCTCTTGCTCTTAGACCAGAACCTCCTCCTCGTCTAGGTCCACGAGGTCCAAAATCGGAGTCATTGTCAGATGGCTGCTCAAATTCAGAAGATTCCTCAGAAGAATCAGACAAATCGTCTTCGTCGACAGCTGCATCATTTGTTCGTGCTGTTGCTGTAAATAATTAACCTTTTAATAACACGTAATCATATAAGAAATGAAGAATAGAACCTCAGAAGTGCCATAGGATTGTTTCTTAATCTTAAAATTTTATTTAAACTTGTGATGGTATGATTGTATGAGTCGATAAATTAATTTGACAATATATAGTACGAGGATGGGATGTACCTTTATTAGATCCCTGCTGCGCCAAATTTAGCATATTTCGCGGTAGTGTATTCCCTGTGGACTTGGGAGTTCCTGCGATGTGTGATATATTTGTTTTACCATCTTTTCGAGGCCTACCTGGTGTTTTAACCTGTTCAAAAATTGTTTTGCATTAATATTTAGGAAGAATTCTATTACAATATACTGGATAATACTTACTACTTTAGTAATTATTTTAGGCTTGACTGTGGTAGATACAGATTCTACAGGTGGTTGAGATGATGCCGTATGCATAAATTGCATATCATTAATATCAGGGGAATGAGCAACAGGTAATGGATCATTTGGTTTGGGATCTGATGGGGACAGGCAGCTGGTGTAGCAATGATCTAATTCTATGCTGTGTTTCAAAGAGTTTTGCTGCTCCTCTACTGTCAGCATGTCTGAAATAAGAGATCGTCACATTGTTAAAAAATACTCTGTTACAGCATACAATTTATATAGTATAATAAAATATTAAAATTCTAACTAACCAAGCATAGCAGTAACATTCTCTCCAAGGATTTGTTTAGCTTCTTCACTTTGCAAAGCTGTTTCCAGCCTTTCCAATTGCTCTGGATCCATTTCCATAAATGGGTCCACCAGACCACTTGAATCTGTTGTTACTGCATTGCTATTCGATGTACTTGACTCTGGCTGACTAAATGTAGGTGGGTCAACTGTCAATGTTATATCACCATTTCCAGTGTCACCCTCAGTTTGACCCAGTCTCACAACACTAACATTTGCGTTAGATTGATTCACTGAAATATTGCAAATAATATTTAGAATTTATAAAAAGAGGTTTAAATATATCCATTAGGTTAATTTGTGCTTACTTATTAAATTTTGCAGAGTATCTTGATCAACAGAAATTGTTCCATCATCGTTAACAACGATAATTAAAGTATCATCCTTTTTGGACCCACTTTCTTGTGGCTCGACAATGTACGAACTGGACATTTTATTTATTCTGAAATGGATGAAAAATCTTAATATCTTTATTATAATATTTTTATTAAGTTATTTAATAATAGATTGTTAATATTTCTTTTATATATAGGAACATGTGTTATTTGAGAATTATATTTAAATTGGTTGGAACAAAAACAATTTTATTAATATTTAAACAGACAATATTTCAATACCATATAAATAACATACATAAGCTAAAAAATATGATGGGTCTATTATTTATCAATAAAGACATACATCATCGTCAAACTGGTTTAATTCTCTGTAGAAGATATTTGCTACAAAATGATAAAAAATCTGTAGATGAAAATCTTAGTAAAGTGTAAAAATCACGTGATCATAACAGCAATAAAAAGATTATCCATTCGTGTAAACCAACTGAAACGTAATTTACGCAAGTGGAGCCCATATAAGGAGCCAAACGACTAAAACGCCTTGTTTCTTGATAAAAATCAGAATTCAACTATGTATACGAGAAGTAACTGCACTACTTCTACAGTAGTGTTTACAAAACATTGCGAAAAACTGATAATCTGTCAGACCTGAATGTACAAACACTGCACGAATATTTGGCACGAAAAATTGATATTTGCACTACGAATAAGTCTCACGTAATCACAAGCCGAAAAGGTACTCGATGAAATAAACAGAACCGCCAAGAAGGCCAACACGTAGCCATCTTGTTTGGATGATGAATAGTGCGGTAGATGATGGAATTGAGGAATATTTCATTTTACTCACCCGCAGGTTGGGCCCCTACCTTGGAAATATACTCGAAACACTTCCTTCTGCCGAAGGAAACGTTTATCACCACTTTTTTCACGAAAACATCAGGTGCTTTACGGGGAGCCCCGCTTTTTTCAACGATACATCGTGCTGCGAGTCAACCCGACTTCTTGCGCACGGACGCTGGCGTCTTTCATTGCGCAATATGGCCAACAACCCGCGGAATCGAATGAAATTTCGTTTACAGTCATAGCAACGCGTTGCTACTTACTCACTATTTCACATAAATACCCCATAATACGTTAATCAGTACGAATAATCCTTTTAATTTGTTTGTATGATTTTTAATTGTTCAATGAATCTTTCTTCCTATATTTAATGTTGGGTCTAAAAGAGTAGAAACAGTAGTGTCAACCATCTCGGATAAATAAATGGCGGGAAAAGTCTACAATGGATTACGTATGAGTACCCCGGTAGCAATTTTTTCCATGTTACGAAAAAGCCATCCGAATGTGTTACATATGTCCACCAAAAAAACATTCTAAAGATATTCGACATCCGAAAGTCAACTTTCGGGCATGGATTAGCTTACAGATAACTTTGTAGCGGACATATATAATCCATTCGGAGGACTTTTTTCCGTAACATCGAAAATATTGCTACCTGGGTAATGTGAGCTTACACGCAGAATCCGATTGGACGCATCCATCATTCAGTAAAGGTCCAATTTAGAAGCAACCAGGGTTAACATTAGTCAGATGCATTTTTACTCTGTTCTTCTCCGACATGAATTTGCCAGTGATGCTACACTATTTTTATGCAGTACATATAACATTCAAATAATCACTGTACAAGACTTTCTGAATTACATTTATTGCAGTATTATATATAAATTTTAGATCTTCATTTAAGCATCCAAATGGATAGACACTATATGCCTACCAGGTACCATTACTGAGCCTAATACTCTGGGTACTGTGTGCTCTTCAGAAAGAAATTCTGAACATGTGCCTAATATAACATTCGCATCACGGTCAGTACATAGAAATGCACCGATCAATACTCTTCCATCAGTCATTTTTATCTTTAGGCTTCTATTAAGCCATCCCTTCAATTTCTGTTTTGCTGGTGATTCTTCAGCAGACAACATCTGAAAGGTATATAAAATGATATAGAAATAATATATCGCATGCTATATTAAATTTCACATAACCTTTTACAATCATTTCATTTTCCTATTGACTTATTTGTTATAAGTTCTATAAAATAAATATGTAATGAGGGCAACAAGAATTTAATAAAGGAAGGTTAATAATTCATAGATATAAGATCTACAATAAGAAATATACCTCTCCATTCCCATAAACACACTGATCATTCATTGTCGTTACTAAACCCTTAAGTGCTTCTTTCATTTGAACATAAACACTCTTAGATTCATTCAATTCTTCGTAAACTTCAGCAATTCTGCAATCTCGTTTGTCATATAAATGCTATAAATAAACACTAATTTTCAATAAAGACAATGAATAAACACTTCAATAAAGTTCCTTTGTATACTGTCTCAAAATACTACTCCTCAATTCAATACAAATAATTTACGTAGCTATTGAACACCCTAAGTCTGATAAAATTTTAAAATACTTTAATAAATATCATAGATGCTTGAAAAATGTTTACTTTGATCTATAATCTTGTTTTGCCTAATGTTAAAATGACCTTTGCACAGCGATTGCATCCGCAATCTAGGAAAACTAAACATGCCATTGGTTCTCCGAAAAAGACAATTGATCAACAGCCAATAGCATGGAGAATTTGAGCTATAAGGGGTTTGGCACGCATAAAGATTATAAGCATGAAATGAAGCTTGCTAATTAGAATACATCCATAATGCTTAAAATATTGTGGATGTATTGTTATAGGCGTAAATCTTACGGTATGTTTATGGAAGATGTACAAATCTAGACCAACGTGTGCCTATGACTACGTTTACACGACGGCCTTAAACCGATTGAGTTAATACTGATCTGAAGGAATAGACAAATAATAGACATTTTTAAGTTGTAAGAAATATTTGGGATTGGTCAATTCCTTTAGATCAGTATTAACTAAGCCGGTTTAAGGCCGCCGTATAAACGTAGTCATAACATTAGTTGCCGCCGTGCAAAGGTCAAACAGAGTTAACCAATCACGTATACAAGTTGAATGGAATTGACCGATGAGGCTGCTTAACTCTGATTAAATTCTGCACAGTGGAAACTAAGCCATAGTTGTGTCTGCAAGGGCATAATGACACTCAGCGCCCAGTCACATTCGTCAAATTTGCGTTTGAATGCAAGTCCCGACTAATAAACAACGTGAATTCCTGTGAATGTTTTAATAGCATTGGTCGACAGTCTGCGTTCTAACTGGTTCTAACGCGCGTTTGATAAGAGTGATTGGGTGTTAAGCAGTGGTGCAAAGCATCAGTCCAAAAATCTGTACAATTGCAAAACGTCAAACTCTAAGTATCTCTACGTTTTGATAATATTTTACACATTTTAGCAGATGTTAGTATATTCATCGTGTCAAGATGCACGAGGCTTACGAAGCTATAACTATTTTAAAATTATCTGTCCAGATTGAATCTATGGCAGCTTATGGTATATAATTATTCACTTGAATGCGTAATTCTAAGATTTTTTCATTTTTAATTATTCTTATTATAGATAATTCAATGATATTTTTTATATAGATGACAACTTACTTATTGGAACAAGGGAAGGTCATTTGTTAATGTATAATGTTCCACCAAAGTTGGATGATAATCATAAGTTGGAGCTATTACGGTACAGCAAGAATTTTAGCAAAAAAAGAATTGTACAGGTTGATGTTGTACCCGACTACAATTTGTTGATTCTTCTCACAGGTATTGGTATATGTGCAAACAAGAATTGCTTGTAGCTCAAGATATAACAAATATTCTGTATTTTAGATGGTATTGTGTGTGTTCACGATCTGTCATCCCCAAATATTCAACAAATGTGTCAGCTGCCAAAAACACGTGGAGCAACACTGTTTGCCTTAGATGTGCAGCAGACTCAAAGTTTGACAGGAGAAAAAAATACTGTAGTCCGCTTGTGTGTTGCAGTAAAACGCAAACTGCAATTATATTACTGGAAAGGCAAAGAGAATCAATTTAAAGATTTTTGTGGTGAATTAACAGTCCCTGACATTCCACGTGAATTATCATGGTATAATATATAATTTTTATTCTTATGCTGATACAGATTAATGGCAGTTTAAGAAAACAAAGATTCATTTCTGCATAAAATTAAAAGGTGCGGAGAAACATTAATATTAGGTTTTCGTGGATTATCATACACTCTGTTGGACTTCGATGGAGCAAGCACAGAATTATTTCCAACTGGAAAATCACCAGAGCCAAGTATTACAAAGCTATCTGATTCTTCATTCGCTCTAGGCAAAGATTCACAATCTATTATAATGAATACCAAGGGAGAATTAATTCAACACAATTCTATCAAATGGTCGGATTCACCCAGTGCCATAGGTATATGGCAAATAATATTAGATTTACGTAATCCTATATTTCAATGTTTATCCATATCATTACAGCTTGGGATGATCCATACCTGCTTGGAATTGTTCACGACACTTTGGAAGTATATACATTAGAAGGTTGCTTACATATTCAGACAATACCTGATCTTAATAAAGCTAGATTAATATTTAGATGCAAACAAGGCATAGTGTACATAGCATCAATGAGTCAAGTTTGGTGTATAAGGGCTGTCGATGTTGCTCAACAGATCAGAACGATTCTGGAACAAAATCAATTTCAACTTGCCTTAAAACTAACGGTAAACATGTTAAACTAATCGCTACTCCAATAACTTAACATTTCACGTCAGCACTCGTCTTGAAAAAAATATCTCTTTTGTAGAGTTTATCTGATATTACAGAAGAGGAGAAAACAAAAAAGATATACAATATCCAAACCTTGTATGCACATCATCTTTTCTGTAACAAAAAGTTCCAAGAGGCAATGGAACAATTTCTTAAACTGGGTACAGATCCCTATGAAGTAATAAGATTATTTCCTGATCTAGTACCTCAGTCAACTAATGCAAATGAAATTAATGAGCCAATAACAGGTTTACCGAAACTTGAAGATAGAGACCTTGAAAATGGTTTACTAGCTTTGATTGAGTTTCTAACTGAGGTCAGACATAAGCTAATGGGGGACACTAAGACAAAGGAGAAAGATAAAAATGGAAAAATTGGCGAAAGGGAAGTAGTACAAGGTGAAAAGACAAAAAACATGACTGCAGTTGCAACGGAACAACTTCTAAAAATCATTGATACGACTTTGCTCAAATGTTATTTACAGGTATTTATATGTAATGATTCTTTCTACGTATAAATATATTGTATAATTAAAACTTCCAGACTAATGATGCATTGGTAGCACCATTGCTACGACTGAATCACTGTCACTTGCCAGAAGCTGAAAAGACCCTTTTAAAGCATCAAAAGTATCCAGAATTAATAATCTTATATCAAACCAAAGGACAACACAAAAAAGCTTTGGAATTATTGGAAAAACAGGCGAGGGAAAGCGATTCTAGTCTTAGAGGCACAGAAAGAACGATTCAGTATTTACAGCATCTTGGCAAAGATCACATAGATCTGATACTGAAATTTGCTGGATGGGTACTGGAGCAGGATCCTGAGCAAGGCCTTCGTATATTCATGGAAGACGTTCAGGCAAGAACCATAAACTTCAAATTAAGTACTTGATTTATTTTTAAATGTTTATTCCAAGATTATATCACTTATATATTTCTTTCAGGAAGTAGAACATCTACAAAGACCAAAGATTCTAGACTATCTTCTTCGCTGTCATAAAGATCTAGTGATAACTTATTTAGAACACGTGGTGCATTTCTGGGAGGATACTAATCCTTTGTTTCACAATGTTTTGGTACATCAATATAAAGAAAAGTGTTTAGCATCTATGAGTGCAGATGCAACACCAGCTGAAAAACAAAATGCTCAGCACATTAGACAAAAATTGCAACAGTTTTTGGAAAAGTCACAATACTATACACCAGAAACAGTCTTAGCTCATTTTCCATTTGATTCTCTTTTTGAAGAACGTGCAATAATTCTTGGTCGCCTCGGACGTCATAAGCAAGCTATATCTATTTATATGAATTTACTAAATGACATTCCCAGAGCAATTCAGTATTGTAACAATGTCTATGCAAGATTTCAAAGTAAATATTCTACAACCACTGATGCTTCAGCAGAATCGAAAGTAATATAAATATTTAACCATTATATATTTTTAGATCAAAAAAATGCAGACAAGGTTAAGCAGCAACAAGATGGTGCTGATGAAGTATACGTGACGCTAATACAGCAATTGTTAAAACCAGACAATGAAGGTGTTTTGATGGCAGGTATGTATCATAAAATGATTCAAATAACGTACTTATACGAAATTGATGAATAATCGTTATGATATTAGGATGCAGTTCAAAAATTCAAAAAACTGCACAACCAGATTTGGAAACAGCATTGGAGCTGCTCGAAGAGCATGCATCTAAAATAAATCCTTTGAAGGCACTAGAGGTATTACCGAATAGTGTTCCAATTGGTAGAATAAGACATTTTTTAGAAGCTAGCTTGCAAAATAATTTAAATGAAAAGCGGCGTACTCAAGTTCTCAAAGGTTTACTGTATGCAGAGCATCTGCAGGTCCAAGAGCAACGTATGCATTATGAATCTCAAAGTGTTCTCATGACAGAATTCAATATATGTCCTGTATGTAAAAAAAGATTTGGCAACCAAAGGTAACTAGAAACATGAGGGAGACATTATCCATTCAAAAAAATAAATGACTAATCAGATGTCTTTTACAGCGCATTTGCAAGATATCCCAATGGCGACATAGTGCATTATTCTTGTCAGGACCGCAGATCGTAACGCATTAAGCATCTCATAATCCATATACATATATACGTATAAGTGTCAAGGCAGTATCGTTAAAAGATGACTATACGTAATAGACTGCAGTTTGTATAACTTGTCATAAAAATTGATCGTCATAAGAAGAATGTGTACGGTATTAACACTTTATACTCGTAGTTTTATTGACCTATCAGGTATAAAAGAATAAATATGCTATTATACAGTGATAAATGTCCCAAGAGATTATAATTTATTAAACGATATAGAAAAAAAAAGGCGAATATCCGATGAATTATCATTATATATTCCTAGGTTACTACCCGGTTCATTTCCTGCTCTAAGATTTCATAATTTTGTTTATCTTCCGCAACCCTCGAAACAGCTGAGAATATTTGAGAGGGAGTTGGTTTTTGTAGTATTAACGGGTGCGCATGCCTTTTAGAAATATATACGTGGGATATACGTATATTCTTCCTGATAATCTTATTCCTGGCCCCTTGAACTTGTTTTACTATTTTCCAATGAGATAGGAAATGTCGCGTAGCAGAAATGATGAATAAAGTCAGAAATAACAAATTATGTGAAAAGATGGGGCGTGCCCGGCCCAGAAAATGTGTAAACGGGGCTGATGATGTCATAAGCTATCTTGTATTCCTACGCCCGGTGGTATGTACACACGAAAATGCAGGTCCGACTACAGATGAGCAGAGGCCCTGCTCCTGTATTTATATGAATTATCCATCGAATATGATAACAGCATTAAATGATATCTTGTCCTTAAATAGGCTTGAATTATATGAATTTTCTTATAGAATTTCAAATGTTATACACAAACTTTGACAAAAACAATTTTGTTATAGATAACAGAACATTTGTACTATATAGATATGAGAATTACGAGTAACACCCAGAATTATTTAGCTACCTAATTTACATAATATTTTGAGAATTTTTCAATCTACAACCTTATATTATATACTGTGCTCGAAAAGACTTGTCTCTCTGAAAATGATTTTCTCAAAATTCATTATGATTCAGATTGGGATTCAATTGTTTTAGTACGTATTAAGATCATTTGATTTATAGTTATTATACGAATTCGTCAAATATTACCTAAATTTTGACAAGTAAATCTGACAAACATTATTAAGATTAAATGCAGAACTGATCGTCGTTAAGTACAGGGGCCCCAGAAACTTCTACGTCTTTACAGCATCTCTGGAGGTTTAGTTGAGAGAAAAATAAGTGACAGAAGATATATAATTTGGCTAGTAAGGACCACTGAGTGTCTTTATAAATAAAATTAGTAGTGTCGGTGGATTTTTATCCGTACAATTTGATCGCTCGTGGCGTTAGCGTTGAGGAACTATAATCTCCTAGCGTAGGTCGACGCCGTGTGACTCCGGTCAGTTGCGCGCCGGTCGAGTGTGTGAAAGGAACTTGGGTGGATCTTTCGGTGGTTTTTGTCGTGTAATTGTGACGTTTTTATGCGAGTTTTAGGGTGAAACAGTGTTCCGGGGTGTTCTTTCGAGAGGGTAAGTCATCCCTCTTTGTATCCACATGATAAGAATTAACGTGAATTGGTATAAAATCAGTTTGGCCGTTGCCGTGTGACGGCTAGATTTATCGAGGTAAAAATGGCGTTCACCGTGTACCGCTATCGTATCTAATAATTCCGATTATTTCTTTACTATACGATGCTGATGCTACTGTCATCTTCTCTCTATACGACACATCGATTAGCTCTCGGACTAAGCGATGTGCCCGGGAACTGTCAAGTGTCAATGATTTCATGAAATCATTTCTACACTCGGTAGTCACAGTGTCTCTCAGTGTGCGTCTGACTTATTACTTTTTTAATCGTACCATAAAATCGAACGGCTACCAAGTACACCATAGACAATCGTGATTCAGTGACAGAAAAAATCTTGTGTCAAACGTATTTGATATTCTTTCAATAAATTTATTCTTAGTGAGGTCTGTATGGTCCACCTGTCAAGACAACCTGTCTCACTCTGACCTAATTTTCAATTCTCAGAAATACGTCCTAAAGCCATTGCTGCAAGTTTTCCCTTGTTGGATGAAAAAGACTGAAGTTCAAATTAGTCAATTGTTAGGATTCAATATTTATTTACCATCAAGGAATATTTATATCGTCACTACGAAATTCTACCACAATAATGATATCCAAGTGTTCTACTCTGTCGTCCCTACTTCGTTACCGGTCGAGTGCATCTATATACACAGTAAAAGGCATCGTAAGATATTTTCGCGAATGACTTTATTATTGTTGCAGAGTCATGCAAATAATAAAACAAGTTTCAGAGTCAGTAAGCCAACTCTCTGCTCAGCAGGTCGTTATAATAGAAATTTGATCGAGGTAATACGATTGGGTATTACACAATACACAACCGTGTATTGTGTAAACTTCTATGGAGGATGGAAAAGCCTACGACATGGAATTGGTTCAGGTCGCCATTGGATTATTCAAAGAATATTCATGCACGATGATTTGCTTGACATCGTGTGTATAAATATAGACAAGAAAAAAAAAGCAAGAGGTTTAGTCAATCTTAGGTAAAGCAGGTTCATGCTTAATATTAATTTCCTATGTCTTCAGGTCGGTTCTGTTTTATGCGCCGGTGCCACGGCCATTACTCTTCCTTCTGCCATGTCTATTCTACCGCCAGTAATACTTCCTTTGTGGCTAAGAGACTATATAACTGTACTTCCTTGAGTGATACGCTAATGCAATAGTTTCCTTACTGAGGTATCATTTATAAATATTCTCTGAGGTGTTGTGTTTACTGTTACGTCAGTGTCGTTCCGCGTGGGCGTACACGTCTACGGAATAAGTGAACACCCCGAGGCAAGTGTCAGGAACGGAAAAGGACCCTTCCGTAGTGGCTCTTTGGAATGTTGGCTGGGTGTATGTCTAGTACGACGTATAGTAAATTGCAACCGTCTGTGTTCACTAACGAGAATAGTGCGTCGATGCGTAAATTCGTGTTCTCAGTGCGTGACGGTTATACACGCATCACAAATGCAAGAGGTTGTTGTGTCGATGAGAATAATGCCGCCAGCGATCCTTCTCTTGGAAAGAATAACGCAGTGTTTTCTTTTTTTTAGGTTAGATTCCCTTCCTTTTTTAAAGTTTGACAGCAACAAATCCTATTTGCTAGTGATGTCGTGTCCAATTACTAAATAGTATCCTGCGGTGGACTATTCCGTTAAGTATAGTCCTAGTATACTTAATACATATTGGTAGGGATGGTTAATTTTGCTGATACGAGTAAGGCGGGTCGCAGGGAAAGATAAGGGAAACGATATCGGCAGTGAGGTATTGATAACAGGAGTATCAAAGAATAGTGTCTTTGATTTGCTCTGGAATGCTCGACGGGTTTGTAATCATTGAAAGGGATGGTGTAACGATTGAAAATATTATTTACCTTTTATAACAAATGTACGTGCTACCGTTTTCTTTATAGAAGTTGCGATTATAATTCTTTGGATTTTTGCGCCATTGTTGCCAATATATATTCGGCGGTTCATTGGAATAGCTGAGTCTTCGGCATGAAAAGGAAGTCGTGGACTTTATATTTAGATCGCCCACTTGAACTTTTGGTATGCCACGCTTCTTGGTATACTAACTGTCAGCAGCACTCCCTACCATTTGCTTCTCCGCATCTTGTTTTTCTTCCTTTTTTTTCACATTCGCTTGTAGCAATGCCACAAGAGAAAAGAAATGGAAAACCAAAGTTTCCTAGATTTTCATTCCTCCTGGTCTGCCTTACCCTGTCTGACCTAGTTTTCACGCGACTAGCCGAGGACGCACCTTCTATAAACACATCACGCATGGTCACACACCCCTTTTGTGCGTTCTACATTACCAACCTTTGTACTTGGATATTTGCTTATCCTGTTACAGATTCGTGAATGATCCATATATCCTTGAGATCGTTCAACTTCGGGTACGCTGGATTACTGCCCGTTTCCTCGGACGTGGTTTAAGCCTGATTCCATTTTTTAAATATAGCTTTAACATAGGGTAACCAGAATTTAAACCTTGATCAACGTCGGGGGAAACGAGCACATATGAGACAAATGCTCGATGATCCTGGCAATTCTTAACCTGCAAACTTGATCCTTAACTTCTCGCCGTATTAGAGTAAATTCTTTATTAAACGCCAAACAATCACCGTCGAGGTAAATGACGGCTGGCAAATCCGGTCAGCAGCGTTAGATTAACGCAAATGCGGATGTGACGTAGTACCTATATAGGTAGACACACACAGCGTTAGTGGATGACAAAATGGCTTCGATCTAATCCATCGCACGTAACTCACGCAATGTAGAAGAGACAGTCTCTGCTCCTCTGCTTAATAGGATTTTAAAAAGACACTTCTACTAATATTCTTAATTAGCCAATAGGGATTCTTAACTATGATACATTTTTTCATTGCATCTACTGTGGATCGGACAATGCTTAATTGGATAAAGATTTTTGATAACATGATCAGTAATATACAGATAAAACCGATAGGTTTGACGCAATATCAGATTGCACAATCGACCGTCTGAATTCTTTTCGGAGGCAAAAAAAAATAAGCTTAGAAACTGAATCAACAGAAGGAAATGGATCTTCATTCCCTACAGGAAATTTGATGTATCTTTTACAAAGGTAAAAGGGTGCCCCTTGTATCTATGCAACCATTCAGTCATACATATACACAGTACGTCTAATTTCACAGATACTCAGCTCCTTTGGTAACAATTGCCACTCGTCCACTTCCTAAATCATTACTTCCACGGCTCCCGGATTCGTCATATTTGCCTCATCGTGATACACGCCAAGCATCATGCCAAAATGACTCGGCCGCGCCCTGGACTAACGTGGTCAGCACTGCCAAGAAGGTCATCCTGCTCGTTCCACGAATTCCTACACCGACGACCCCTGCTGCTGTTAACGAACCTTCACGGTTCGATTTTGTGTCGAGTACCTTCTCCTTTCTATTCGCTTCCTTTATTTTAGTACGGGTGAAAGTCATCTATTGGAAGTCATGAACATCACTCTCGTAACGTTGCCAGACATGCGTTCCACTAGCTGTACGTAAATGCCGTATACAATAATTAAAAATCTTTAAATCTAAATCTATTTAATTAATATATTCTTCATGTATCATACAGGTGCACCCTGGCGTTACGACCACTATACAGGCATTCTAAATAAACGTGGATACCGGCGCCAGGGTGACTGCAGCAGAAAATCAATAGTAACTCTGTATACGTGTGAGCCCGTCTTACCTTGGCGATAGAAGAGAAAAACGCTGATGTCCTGTGCATATATTTTTTTGAGAGTCTTCACATCTTTTTTTTTTTTAATTAACCTTCTACACTAACTTAACTGTAGATTGCTTGAAGCATGTGTACATACATCTGTATTACGTATAACTGGAACACACAATGCTGTGACGTAGGGTATTATTTGTAACGAGGGTTTACGAGTAGGGAGAATGAGGCTCTTATCCTCACTAGGTGGTCGCTCAATCGAATGTTAATGATTCGCTGTACTATGATGAACCCTTTTCGTATCCGTACACTATAGTCAATAGAGCAGCCACTCTAGGTACAGATATTCCATCTTTATATTTTCTAAGCTCAACCAGACACTCTGAAAACTTAACGTTCTATTATGATATGACTACCACTTTTAACGCGTTCGTGTCATTCACTTTGTGATTCATTTTTATACGCCCACTATTTATGTGGATCTAAGCGTGTGCCAGAGTATGCGGTACGTGTACACCCGACCGTGCACTACATTAAGTATGACGCCACTTGCGTAATTGCACTTAATTCGCCGTAAGTGGCCGGTAGACGCTTGGGAATGTCATTCATTCATTCATTCATATTGTTAAAAATCGGTCGCGAGACATGACCGTGATGTTGATAAAAATGATTTTTAGGATGAGATCATTTTTGTCTTCTTCATACTTTAATTTCTATTCCTCTGATCGTTTTCTATACTTTCTTAATTATATGGGTCACTCGTTGCATATGCAATTCTCATGTTTACTCTATTATTGACGAACACAAATAATATCGTCACTGAATCCCGGATACTTGCCGCATGAGTGTTTCTATGTACAGTCGTGACTGTCAGTTCCAAGTGGGAAGTTTGATTCTGAATTGACATATATGAATCCAGGCAGTTGAAAACGGCCACATCTACCCTCCGAAATATCCAAGCATATTTCTAGTAAAACAACAGTACCATGGAAAATAGGGCTGTTGTTTAGCTGGAAAATAGTGTTTTTGGTTATTAGAATATGATGATATACTTTGGAACGTATTGTCAGACTGTACCGACCAGTACCGTATTGTTGTATGTACATCTCTTTGGTCGAGGTCGAGACTATGTATTGCGAAATCACGATCCTGTTTACCATACTGTATCTTTTAGCTCTCAAAGAGATTTTAGAAACGAGTTACACGTTTCTCTCCATTTTCAGCGATGAACGAAAAAGCTTCGAATATACCTATATAGCGCTTGGACTACTGATGCCGTATTAGCTTACGCTCGTTTTCCTTGAGATTAGTTAGTACGTGACTATTTACTGTGTGACCAGTAGTTAGTACGCAAGCTACAATAATTCTGAACTATACATAGTGACGTGATACCTAGAGAGATTGAAAGAACTGTCCTGTACCTCTGAACGGTATTTCGTCTTCTTTTGACTCTTTGGATGCTGAGTAACGTGTATACTATTGTATCTGTAGCTTTAATGCTTAATATGAATTTTATGGAGGAATCGATGCGATCGTGGCTTCTACAAATGAATGAATTCACAAATCTATGAAAAAATGTTAATTTTTTTTTATATATATATATTTCAGATAATAACTAAATCTTTGTCTATGTAACATTTTGAACATTGTATACAGTATGTGTTGGGTTTGTGATGTATAAAAAAAAATCTGTGTTAAATTCCAAAGTATGGGTATACAGAGCCTTTAAAAATGAAAAACTTTAAGATTCAATATCTTCATTTTCGTATGGTTGAATGGAATGATTTTTGGCTCGAGTATTGAGATTATTTTACATATTGACTCGTTTGCTTTTGAACCAAAAATCTTATAATTTTTGTATGACTGCTTAACCCGTGATACCCTATTATTATTATGAATATCATCACCGGATAAATATAATAGTCGATTCTTTTTTATCCTATTCTTGTATCGGTTGCACGAAAAAAAAATGACTGCCAGTAGTCACAACAACATTCACCTGCAACTTTCATTATTTGCTACTCCAGCGCATTGCGCGAGCGTATATTTTGTCCGTGTGACATCATCCGGCGTGACGTAAGCCTTTGATGTCCTCAGGGATCCCACGCATCGTGAAACACTCGATGAGAAAAGTGCCGTCTTCTTAACTCAAAAAGCGTAATCCCATGTTGAACTGACAATTAGTACCTTAATGCACCGTTTAGCCAGATTGCAAGACAATTATCTCCTACGTAATCGAAGTTTTATTTATACTTTGACATTATTGGTAAATACTTGGGATTTTTCTGTTTCAGAAGCGCCCTTTGTTAAGGGTAAGGGTGACGTGAGCTGTTGGTCCGATTGACAAAATGACGACCGACATCTCGGTGGTTCGTGGGGGATGGGACCCTACGCTTCAACAAGAGATTGTCGACGAGTACGAATATGACGGAGGAAACTCGAGTTCAAGACTTTTCGAACGCTCCCGTATAAAGGCGTTGGCTGGTATGTTCGTTATATAGATTTAATGCAATTTAGATGTTTTATATTTTAGTATTACGACATGCAGCAGACGAAGGGAGATAACGATAGTTCTGAGTGTCGAGCAACATTGCACTTGGTACGGTCAGTTCAAGAATGGATCTTTCAAGGACGCCAGTCAGCCTGTAGCAATTAGTTGTTTCTGATTAACGAGTAAACATTAGAGCTTTGGTTAATTGTATCGCGTCTGATATATTCACGGAGAAAACCACTGCCACATCCTCTGATAAGGATTTTATCATTCATGGTCGTCTGAAACCACGTTCGTTCAGTCCTCACAGGATTTCTTTAGTAGTTACCAGAAATTTATTTGCTCAACATCCACTGAACGTGTTGTACTATTTACTTCGGCGTTTGTTTCGATAATTTATTTTTCGAATACAATATAACAAGTGTTTCCCATCGGACGGTTAAACACTTCTAATGGGAATTCTGTTCTTGGCATGTGATACCTATCCGTCTATTGGAAATAGCAGTGCTTGCCAATATATTAGCGTTTCGTATATCAATGTTCTCTTTTATTAATCCGTTGGCTGGTAAAGTATAGGTATATGATAGTGATCGTTTCTTCGTAACTTATCTGACTGGGCGTTGTCAGTTTCTCAGTATCTTGATTTCTCCTTGGATACGATTCGTCGACAAAAACTGAGAGTGTGCCGCCTGTACTTGTGGTTCTTAGCTCTACTGGCTTGGTACAAGATACGATAACACGCGTGTTATTGGGGAGGTAGAAAAATCTCTGAAAAAGATCTTAACTGTATACTTGTTAAAATTTGTAGGGATTATTTTGTCAAAATTACGGAAAATACTTTTCTGTTATAAATACGACAATTTGTGAATACTCTTACTTGGTTTTTATGAGATATGAGTGAGCGAATATCAATCAGTGATTCTTTAGAGGAGTACTTCGACAAGGTCGTTATTGACCTCAGAGGTAAGAATGTCGGTGGAAAAGAGATTGGGGATTTGTCGGTGATCGATAGCATCTGTACAAGTAGAAATCAGTAAGAATTATTGAAGTAATTAACTTTATCCAGAATCTTGATTTACTTTATTTAGGTGAGCGTGAGTCCGTGCAGAAGAAGACGTTTCAAAAATGGGTGAACTCGCACCTTGTACGATGCTCCTGTCGCATCGGGGATCTCTACGTAGATCTTCGAGATGGAAAGATGCTGATAAAGCTCCTGGAGATACTCTCCGGTGAACGTTTGCCACGACCGACGAAGGGAAAGATGCGTATCCATTGCCTGGAGAATGTTGACAAGGCACTGCAGTTCCTGAGGGAGCAACGCGTCCATCTGGAGAATATGGGCTCGCACGACATCGTCGATGGCAACCCTAGATTGAGTTTGGGTTTGATATGGACCATTATCCTGCGTTTCCAAATTCAAGACATCACCATTGAAGAGACGGATAATCAAGAAACGAAATCAGCCAAGGATGCACTGTTACTTTGGTGTCAGATGAAGACAGCTGGATATCATAATGTCAATGTCAGGAATTTCTCAACATCCTGGCGCGACGGTTTGGCCTTTAATGCCATCATCCACAAGCATCGTCCTGACTTGATCCAGTTCGATAAACTTTCAAAGTCGAATGCCATTTATAATCTAAACAATGCTTTTAACGTCGCGGAAGACAAACTTGGTCTCACCAAGCTTCTGGACGCTGAGGACATCTTCGTAGACCATCCTGACGAGAAGTCCATCATTACCTATGTGGTTACATATTATCATTATTTCTCGAAGATGAAGCAGGAGACTGTACAGGGTAAGAGGATCGGTAAGGTCGTTGGAATTGCTATGGAGAATGATCGCATGATACATGAATATGAGAGTCTGACCAGCGACCTCTTACGCTGGATCGAAGCGACTATTGAAGCCCTTGGTGATAGACATTTTGCCAATTCCCTGGTCGGGGTGCAGTCGCAGCTTTCGCAATTCTCGAACTACCGCACTGTGGAGAAGCCTCCGAAATTCGTGGAGAAGGGTAACCTGGAGGTGTTGCTCTTTACTCTTCAGTCAAAGATGCGTGCGAATAATCAGAAGCCCTATACACCTAAAGAGGGTAAAATGATCTCTGATATCAACAAAGCTTGGGAGCGATTGGAAAAGGCCGAGCACGAGCGCGAGTTGGCCCTGCGCGAGGAGTTGATACGCCAGGAGAAGCTTGAACAATTGGCAGCGAGATTTAACAGAAAAGCTAGCATGCGTGAAACTTGGTTGTCCGAGAATCAGCGATTGGTGTCTCAGGATAACTTCGGCTTCGATTTGGCAGCTGTTGAAGCTGCTGCGAAGAAACACGAGGCCATTGAGACCGACATCTTTGCCTATGAAGAACGCGTTCAGGCGGTTATGGCTGTCTCTCAGGAACTCGAGGCTGAGAACTATCATGACATTGAGAGGATCAACGCTCGTAAGGACAATGTTCTTAGATTATGGAATTACTTGCTGGAATTGTTACGCGCTAGGAGAGTCAGACTTGAAATGTCACTTCAGCTGCAACAGAACTTCCAGGAGATGCTCTACATCCTAGACAGTATGGAAGAGATTAAGTTGAGACTACTCACCGATGATTATGGCAAGCATTTGATGGGGGTTGAGGATCTTCTGCAGAAGCACTCTCTCGTCGAAGCTGATATTAATGTCCTGGGTGAGAGGGTTAAGGCAGTCGTACAGCAAAGTCAAAGGTTCCTGGAACAGGGTGAAGGATATCGTCCTTGCGATCCTACTATTATCGTGGAGAGAGTACAACAGCTTGAGGATGCCTATGCTGAGCTTGTTCGTCTCGCTGTTGAGCGTCGTGCCAGGCTCGAGGAATCACGAAAGTTGTGGCAGTTCTATTGGGACATGGCCGACGAGGAGAACTGGATCAAAGAGAAAGAACAGATCGTCTCCACCAGCGATATTGGTCACGATTTGACCACGATTAATCTTCTGTTATCAAAACACAAGGCTTTGGAGAATGAAATACAATCTCATGAACCACAACTCATGTCCGTCGCTGCTGTGGGTGATGAGTTAGTGGGTCAGCAGCACTTTGGTTCTGACCGTATCCAAGCTAGGCTACAGGAGATCCTGGGCATGTGGAATCATCTTTTGGACCTTGCTGCATTTAGACGTAAGCGGCTGGAAGAGGCTGTGGATTATCATCAGCTCTTCGCTGATGCAGATGATATTGACATCTGGATGCTGGATACTCTGCGTCTCGTATCGTCTGAAGATGTTGGTAGGGACGAAGCTAACGTACAATCCTTATTGAAAAAGCACAAGGACGTTACAGATGAGCTTAAGAACTATGCTACCACCATTGAGCAACTTCATCAACAGGCATCTCAATTGGGTGAACAAGATGCCAAATCTCCAGAAGTCCTTGAGAGGCTCGCCTCCATTGACTCCAGATACAAGGAACTCCTGGAGCTTGCTAAATTGCGGAAGCAGCGACTTCTCGACGCTTTGTCTCTCTACAAACTCTTTAGTGAATCCGATGGTGTCGAACAATGGATTGGTGAGAAGAACAGGATGCTGGATACCATGGTTCCCGCTAAGGATATTGAGGATGTCGAGATCATGAAGCACCGTTACGACGGTTTCGACAAGGAAATGAATGCTAACGCGTCACGTGTGGCGGTGGTTAACCAGCTGGCTAGACAATTGTTGCACGTAGAACATCCTAATTCTGAGCAGATAGTTACTCGTCAGAACCAACTGAACCAACAATGGGCTGAACTTCGCGAAAAGGCTGAAGGAAGACGCGAAGAGCTCAACTCCGCACATGGTGTGCAGACGTTCCATATTGAGTGTCGCGAGACTGTATCCTGGATCGAGGACAAGAAACGTATCCTTCAACAAACCGATAGCCTGGAGATGGACCTCACTGGTGTCATGACACTTCAACGTAGACTTAGTGGAATGGAACGTGATCTGGCAGCTATACAAGCTAAGCTGGATGCTCTTGAAAAGGAGGCACAGATTATTGAGCAGGAACATCCTGAAGAAGCAGCTGTTATCCGCGAGAGGATCACGCAGATACGTACTATCTGGGAGCAGCTTACTCAGATGCTCAAGGAACGCGACGCGAAACTGGAAGAGGCTGGTGATCTCCACAGATTCCTTCGTGATCTGGATCATTTCCAGACATGGCTTACCAAGACGCAAACTGACGTCGCTAGCGAGGACACACCTACGAGTTTGGCTGATGCTGAGAAGCTCCTGACCCAACATCAAAATATCAAGGAGGAGATTGACAATTACACTGAAGACTATCAGAAGATGATGGAGTACGGTGAGAGATTGACCAGTGAAGCAGGCGATGGCGATACTCAGTACATGTTCCTTAGGGAAAGATTGAATGCTTTGAAAATGGGCTGGGAGGAGTTGCACCAGATGTGGGCGAACCGTCAGAACTTGTTGTCGAACTCTTTGAATCTTCAGGTATTCGATCGGGACGCACGCCAAGCCGAAGTGTTGCTTTCACAACAAGAGCATATCTTGGCTAAGGACGAGACACCTACTAACCTTGAACAAGCTGAGAACATGATAAAACGTCATGAGGCATTCATGACTACCATGGATGCCAACGACGAAAAGATCAACTCTGTGACACAGTTCGCTGGGAGATTGATAAATGAGGGTCACTTCGCAGCTGACAAGGTGAAGAAGAAGGCTGAGAGTATAAACAAGCGTAGAAACATCAACCGCGAAAAAGCTAATCAGCTAATGGACAAATTGAAGGATCAACTGCAACTGCAGATGTTCCTGCAAGATTGCGAGGAGCTTGGCGAATGGGTACAGGAAAAACACATCACTGCACAGGATGAGACTTACAGAAGCGCTAAGACTGTACACAGCAAGTGGACTCGCCACCAGGCCTTCGAGGCTGAAATTGCCAGTAACAAGGATCGTCTTCAACAATTGCAACAAGCTGCCGATGAACTCATACAGCAGAAACCTGAATTGGCTGATATTATCAGACCTAAAGTAGTTGAGTTGGGTGATCAATTCGAGGAACTGGAAACAACTACTCACGACAAGGGTGAACGACTTTTCGATGCCAACCGGGAAGTTCTCATTCACCAGACCTGCGATGACATTGACTCCTGGATGAATGAACTGGAGAAGCAAATTGAGAGCACTGACACTGGTACTGATTTGGCTTCCGTGAATATTCTCATGCAAAAGCAACAAATGATCGAAACTCAGATGGCCGTAAAAGCACGCCAGGTCACCGAATTGGACAAGCAGGCTGAGCATCTTCAGCGTACTGTGCCAGATGATAAAATGGAGGAGATCAAGTGCAAGAAGGAGAAGGTGGCACAGAGATTCGCTCAGCTGAAGGCGCCACTGATCGAACGTCAAACTCACTTGGAGAAGAAGAAGGAGGCTTTCCAATTCAGACGCGATGTCGAGGATGAGAAGTTGTGGATTGCTGAGAAAATGCCACAGGCTACCAGTTCAGAATATGGAAATTCACTGTTTAATGTTCATATGCTTAAGAAGAAGAATCAGTCGTTGCGTACGGAGATTGAGAACCACGAGCCTAGGATCATTTCCGTTTGTAAGAACGGTCAGAAATTGATCGATGAAGGACACGAGGCAAGTTCTGAATTCACCAAGCTCATCTCGGACCTGTCAGAAAAGTGGCGCGAGCTTAAGGATGCCGTCGATGATAGAAACAAACAATTGCTACAGAACGAGAAGGCACAGCAATACTTCTTCGACGCTACTGAAGCTGAATCTTGGATGAGTGAACAGGAATTGTACATGATGGTTGAAGATCGTGGTAAGGATGAGATTTCTGCACAGAACCTAATGAAGAAACATGAGTCTTTGGAGAATGCTGTTGAGGATTATGCAGACACCATTCGTCAACTTGGCGAAACTGCTAGACAGCTGATAAATGATCAACATCCTTTGGCTGATCAGATTGCAGTAAAACAATCACAGGTTGATAAGCTGTACGCAGGATTGAAAGATCTAGCTGGTGAACGTCGTGCTAAGTTAGATGAGGCTCTTCAACTGTTCATGTTGAACAGGGAAGTGGATGACCTTGAACAGTGGATAGCCGAAAGGGAATTGGTAGCTGGTAGCCATGAATTGGGTCAGGATTATGATCACGTTACGCTTCTCTGGGAGAGATTCAAGGAATTCGCTCGTGATACCGAAGCGATAGGATCAGAAAGAGTCGCAGCTGTAAATGGAATTGCTGATTCACTGATAGCAACGGGACATTCTGATGCAGCAACCATTGCTGAATGGAAGGATGGTTTGAATGAGGTCTGGCAGGATCTCCTCGAATTAATTGAGACGCGTACTCAGATGTTAGCTGCCAGTCGGGAGCTGCACAAATTCTTCCATGATTGCAAGGATGTACTTGGTCGAATTCTTGAGAAACAAAACTCCATGTCTGATGAACTGGGACGCGATGCTGGTTCTGTTTCTGCTCTTCAGAGGAAGCATGCCAACTTTATACAGGATCTATCCACTCTTCAGAGTCAGGTAGCTCAGATTCAGGAGGAATCTGCAAAATTACAGGCAAGCTACGCCGGCGATAAGGCTAAAGAGATCACGAATCGTGAAGCAGAAGTTGTCGCTGCCTGGAATAATCTTCAGTCGCTATGTGAAGGCAGAAAAGCCAAACTTGAAGACACTGGCGATCTGTTCCGGTTCTTTAACATGGTCAGGACGTTGATGATCTGGATGGACGACGTTGTGCGACAGATGAACACATCTGAGAAACCACGTGATGTATCCGGTGTTGAATTGCTGATGAACAATCATCAGAGCCTCAAGGCCGAGATTGATACGAGGGAGGACAATCTGATGGCCTGCATAAATCTTGGCAAAGATTTATTAGCCAGGGATCACTATGCCAGCGCACAGATCAAGGAGAAGCTGTCCGCTCTGACAGATCACAGGAATGCTTTGTTACACCGCTGGGAGGAACGTTGGGAGAACTTGCAACTCAGTAAGTTTTTATACAATATTTTATATGACGATACAATCATTTACATTTGACTGATCCTTATTTGTTGAATTTTATTTTAGTTTTGGAGGTGTATCAGTTTGCCAGGGATGCCGCAGTGGCGGAAGCGTGGTTAATAGCCCAGGAACCATATCTAATGAGCCAAGAGCTTGGTGTAAGTATACATATTGCAGCACAGTAGTGAAAAGTGTGCTGCCAGATGAAAATTATGGTATATCCTAAATTATAAACGATTTATTCGGTACAGCATACTATCGACGAAGTTGAAAATCTGATCAAGAAACACGAGGCGTTTGAGAAATCCGCAGCTGCACAGGAAGAGAGGTTCAGTGCCTTGGAAAGACTCACTACCGTAAGTCCTTATATAAATACCAACGTTGCTACGGTAAATAATTGTGATAAATGTGCATGGTGTATGATGACTTCATGTAGCACGACTCGTATTAGTATAAAACTCATTGTGATTAATCCAAGAGATCATAAAAAAATCATTTCACTAATAATAGACATATTTTCGTGTCTAATAGTCAGTCATTAGTAGGCTTTATCATCTTTCACAATGTGTAGCCAAAACCACGTATTTGCCTCAATTCATTAGCTCTCACTGATCGATGTCTAATTTTTTTTCATGTGTTGCACGTTCGGCTTCTTTACCTTTATGTCCTATGTAGCCTGAGAAGGTGCTTGGTAGTGAGTTCGTGATGGGCATGCCGGTGTTGGAATTCAGTACTACCCTTACCTTCGTCCCAGAGTATCCTCCAAAGTCCTCGATCTCGATCACTAAACCAAAAAGGTATATCCGTCCACAAGGAACTGTAGTACGCGAAATTATACTTGACTCGGAGCGTTTTTATAAACCCGCCCGTCGCTATAGGCGAGAATTCACGACTACCGGAACGCGAATTAATTATCCGGTTTACGTAAATGATAAGGGTAACAAATCGACGCGATACAAATCATTCCTTTGGGATTCCGATTGGAAGAATAGCATTAGAAGTTCTCAGGGCTCTAACGTCAGTGCCCCTATTACACCTTGCGATGACGAAATTTCTGTTTTCGAAGAGGAGATTATACTTCCATGTGACGTAAAGAATTTGAGACGAATAAATACTATTGCTGCTCGCAGACGAGAAGGTCCAAAAATTGAAAATCCATTGTTTCCAAAGTGTGCATATTATGAGCCAACTGATGAATATTTCTCAGCTGATGGTACTGAACCTCAGCAGTCATTTATTAAATCTGATAGTCTTAATTCTAATAGTCAAAATATAAAAATCAATAGCGTGCATTCTAAAAAAGAGACAAAGTTTCCATTAGTCTCAGACTTCATACAGACTGAATGCGAACCAGATGTTGAGGAGTTTGTGGAGCAGGAGCATAATCACAGTAACCAAAATATTTATGATGAAAATACAGACATGTACGATAACATATTTGGTCTAGCTAAGCAAGGAAGCTTGGATTTGGAAAATTCAATACATAATATCCGAAAATTGCATCACCAGATTCGAGAACTAACAGATGACCTGACACAGACTTCTCCAAAAAATAGAACTCTAGATCATAACATGAAATTTATCATGGCTGAGCGTGCTGTCTATAACAATCCTGAAACTAACTTTTTACCTCACTATTCGACGTTACCAAAGTGTGAACAAGAGGAACAAATAATCTTAGAGTTACCAAAAACTCTATCGAAACAAAAAATTATAAATAAATTGGATATATCTAATGGTTTAGATGTGAAAAGATCGATAACTCCCTTAATTCCAATTCCTACTGTAGAAAATCTCTCCTTGGAAACTGGTGAGGGAAACGTAAGTAGCATGCGCCCACTTAAATGCCAAAAGTACAGTCATTATTAACACTTATTCCATTATAGTTCGAGCTGAAGGAGTTAAAGAGACGAGAACAGGAAAGAGAAGAAGAAGAGAGGCGTAAAAGAGAGGAAGCAGCAGCAGCAGAGGCTGCGAGACTCGCCAGGGCAACTCCAGTTACTAGTCCGGACGAACCACCCAGCGAAAAGTACGGAAATCATTTGTTTTCAATATTCGCTAATCTACTAGATATGCATTTAAACATTGCGTCTATTATTTAATTGTTTTATTATAGGGTCGAAGCCGATGGGTCACCGAGCGGAGAACATGGAGCAGAAGACGATTCTCACGGTACGACAGAAATAAACTTTGTCTGATGGCAATGTGCCCGTAAAAACAGTGTTTGAATGCACGGCAGAGTACGGCACAGTAAAATCAAAATTATCATTTGGCGTGCCGCATATAGAAACGCGATATTATTAATTGGATTGTTTTAATCGATACGTACTATAGCTCCTAATATTTGAGGCTGTGTTTCATTTTCTAATTTTTTTTCCAACTACGAACTTTTGACTTATCAGTATTTATTATAAAAGGCAGCCAAGACTCTGCTAGATACTTTCCAAAAGCTTCACTGTAATACTTAATCAATCTGTATCACGAGTTCAGAAAGGTTGAAATTAATGTTTTTTCTGTTTGTATCTTCTTCTCTAACTTTCTGATCTCATGATAGTATTCTCTTCTGACTTAGCATGACATTGCTAACAGCACGTTTATTTTTGCCTTCTTTCTGTACCCGACCCATGACCGATCCTTCCTGTAATTAATATCCGTTTGACCTTAAAATTATCCTGAATGCACCCCAAAAATGCGGCACGGAATGCACGAACCACAGTGGCACTACGCAAGGCTTCCACACGAACGCCGCAACCCCAGGAAAAGCCCAAGGAAGGTGAGTGTCTTCTGAAAATCTGTCCCGTCAAACGGCTCCCCATACTGGTTAAATGTGACATAATATTCGTACGGCCACGACACGTAATATTCCACGCTGCTGTCATTTAAAAAGAATAGTACAACATTGTCGTCGTAGTACGAGTATACTTCATTACAGGCGAATTTAGTATCTGCTGGTGAAGGAATAGCATCTAGAAGTAATGTCTACATATTAATAGTTGTACCTAAGATCTATTCTTAATCAACTCTGCACTTAATTTACGCCTGATTAACAACCTTAAACCTTTCAGCACATTGCAGTCACACTGCATCTATCGCAATCATTATGATCTATCCTTTGTCTATGATTTGATATTCTCTAGTGTCTATACTTGCTTCTGTTAACGTGTTTCTTATAAAAGCAGGTGATGGCGTTAATCTACACCCTGGTGATGCCCACTCTCGTCATATATCATCTGACAACTTTTACACATACTCATTAGGGGAATAATCAAATGGTCAGGATTGTTTGCCCGCTTGAGAATAACCTTTGCAGGGGAACTGTACGATCTTAGAATCTAGGCAATCTCTATAAAAATATTGTATGTAATGAAAGTAATATTACTGTAAGTATGTCTTTCTTTTCATTTGTTTCAAAATTCTAAGCTCGTCCAGTTACTCGTGTCAAGTGCCAATTATTAGAACACTTCGTCGCAGTTCCCAGTTGCTGTAATTTCTGTTTCTAGAGACTGTTTTACTGTCCTTAAAAAATAATTCTCTTAAGCGTTAGGTAAATGCGAGCAGTGTCCTACGTTTAATCTATATGGTGTCTAAGCTCTAAATATTGCCAAATCTATTTTTTAAATTCTGTGCCTCTCTGTCTATAAAAAGGTAAGGTGGATGTTGATAGTATAATTTGGGGTTCTGCTAAAAATTGTATTAAAATTTGTCGCTTTATCTGTTGATATACTTGTTCTTAATTGCTATTTGAATGTTTGAACACAATTTTTACTGCTTCGAAACAAATTATTATGTCTTCGTCTCAGTTTTGGTTCTCATAGAGCTTCGTAGACATTCCACGAAGTGGTAGATCATTCATTTCATTAAATGACTGTCCATCCTAACTTACTTGCTTAATATTTCTATTAACATTTCAATCAATAACCAAGGCAAAAGTAATATACTAATTCCTTTTCAAATCTTGTAAAATGCTATTGCTTTTTTTTTAAGAATAACAAAAGTTACATATTTAAAGTTAGTTATAATTGCATAAGTGCATATCAATCTCAAACATAAATTTGGCGCATTTTTATTAAGTAGATCAATTAATTTTTGTAAATTAGCATGATTTTGTAATTGGTGTGGTGTAGTGCATGTTCAGAAGCCTGCGCGATTGTCGTCGCCGGAAGTGACATCATCACAACCCGTTACACCGACAACTCCGAAATCTCCAGTTTCCGTCCCGTCTACTCCAACAAGTAAGTGTATGATAAAAAGAAAATTTTATCCCAATCATACGAAGAGAAGAAATTTAATGAGTCTCACTTAAAATTCTCGTTATATAGGATATCAGTTGACATGAATTATCGATTATTACGTATTGAAATATTCCTCGTATTTTCCCGGATCTGGGACAGATTTTTTTTTGGGTATTTTTGGTCCAGCTGGACAAATGTCACCATATTGGTCGACGAATTGAGAAGCTTGAATAAGACGCAAAGCTTCATCCACAGACCTGGCAACCATACAGTCATTAAGACTAACTTGGCGAATGATCTGCTTGTCGTCAATGACAAATAATGCTCTCAGTGCTATCCCAGCGTTCTCATTCAGGACTCCGTAATCTCTGGAGATCTTGTGGCTTTTATCAGATAGAAATGGAATATTCATCTCACCCAAACCACCCTGTTTTCGTGGCGTGGTTATCCACACATAATGCGTATATACAGAATCTGTGGATACTGCCACAACTTCGCTATCTTTTGTGATGACAAAAATTATTGAATCTCAATAAAATAATATTCAGGTTTGTCAATACGTACCGAGACTACGGAACTCCTGTATTCGTTCACTGAACTGTATCAGTTCTGTGGGACATATGAACGTAAAATCTTGAGGGTAGAAAAGTAAAATCAAATACTTTCCTTTGTAATCATTTAATGAGATTTCCTTAACCTGTGTCTGAACGACTGCTGAACCAGACCAGTATGGTGCTGGTTCTGATAGAGATGGTATAGATTGTCTTTGTTTAGTAACGAGATTTTTTCTTGACTCGGTTTCACAACAACTATTCGTTATTTCACACATCTTAATTGTATCATACGATTAAATTATAATTTTCGTTCGTTGACATAACTAAAATTTATTGGTATGACTGTTAAATGCAAAAAAAAATCAAACTGTCAATTGTCTGTTTTACACTCTGCTGTGTTAAGATACTTCTGAATGTTTAGTTTACCTGTAAATTTTCCAACGAGCTTCCCGTAGCTCCTTTTGAATATCATAGTTATTGCATGAAGCATGTCGCATGAGAGCATTTTGTAAAAAGATCTTGTAGGAGCACTCCGTAGCAGTAAAGATTGAATTTTGTTATATATTGTATTGTTAAATACGTGAATATCGAAAATGATAGACAGGAGGGTTTTTTTGAAGCACCCTACAAGATGCCGTAAAGGCAAGAGTAACGAGTAAGTAACGAATGATCAATTAAAAAGAAAAACCTGTGTGTTGTGTACACTATCAAGCTCCAAAGGGTGGAAGCGGCTCGGAATCCGGTACATTAAGACGCAGTAAGGAGCGCAGTCGCAGCAAATCGCCATTCCGAAGTTTCCGTTGGAAAAAATCAGCCAAGTCGCCAAGCTTAGACCGCAGCGGTGTGAGCGATGATGAACATAGTGTCTCTGGTAAGTCAAGCGAGCAAATAATCATAACGAAAGGCAGTCATTTTCAAGAGTGGATGAGAGGGAAACATTTTTAATGCCCATAGTAACCAGTTCAGTAATATCAGTAAACTATACCTATTTGACTTCTAAGCAACTTGTTACCGTAGGTTCTGCACATGCTGAAAGAATAAGGACGGGTACCTTGCTGATCATCATTATAAGAATTTCCTTCTGATCATTATGATAACAAATTTCAGATATAATCCACAGTACGGGAACGTCGTTCATATAGTCACTAGAAACTCTCATAGAATATACTAATTTGCCATGTTTATTAATCCAGTCATATATTTAATTATAAATTTATTAATTGATATATATATATGTATATATATAAGCAAACCGGCCTGATACATTTATTGTCTCATTCTGCGTGTTCTGTATTTTAATAATTTGCAATGACAACCCAATATACAATAATTTTACTATCTTTATGTATCTGATTAATGTTATTTTCTACTTCACAGAACAAAGAAGTCCAAGCGATGATGAATTCGAGGGTACCCTGGTTCGAAAGCACGAATGGGAAAGCACGACGAAGAAGGCTAGCAATCGATCCTGGGACAAAGTCTACATGGTTGTACGCGGACAAAGCCTTGTCGCGTACAAAGATCAGAAGTCGTACAAATCTGCGCCTGATCAACCCTACAAGGGTGAACCTCCCCTTGATCTTCGAGGAGCTACTGTCATCGTGGCAAGCGATTACACCAAGAAGAAACACGTCTTCCGAGTGAAGTACGTAAAGAATATCAATCTTATAGAAGATTCTAAAGAATGGATCAGGTTCTTTTATTTCATTAATAATTTACTTCTCCGTTTGCATACAGGTCGCAAAGCGGAGCCGACTTCCTGTTCCAGGCCAAAGACGACGCAGAAATGCTAGAGTGGGTTTCAGCTTTAAATCAGGCCGCACAGGGTACGTCGGGTGCGGGCACATCCAGGGCACATACTTTGCCAGCACCTACGCAAGCCGAGACCAAGCGGCGTAGTTTCTTCACTCTCAAGAAAAAGTGAGTCCGTTATAAAAATCCTATTTCTATACGAGTTATTTTTTTCTAGCACTGGGTCTATACGCTTCTCGAAGATGAAAACGATCGATGACTGAAATCGATGGATTATAAGTAAAGAAAAAAGTGCACAACTTTTCTAGCAATAAAATCCACTCGAGGAATGTATTAAAAACATTCTTGATCTACTTTTCTTATTTATTGGCTGCGAAGATATTCGAGGATTTTTATTGATCGATCAGAGAGTTATTTTTATTCACTGGTATATAGAGCGTTTCATAGTTTAAGGCTCTGAGCAGTATCATGCTATAATCATACTGAACGATAGGAAATGATTGTGTGATTGTATGACAGAATGATAGTGAAATTGATTGATTGCGAGAGAGAAAGAGAGAGAGAGAGTGTGTGTGTGTGTGTAGTCATCGTCATTACGTCGGGTGATGACCTCGGACAGCCTGAAAGATAACGTACACACGTATCCAGAAAATTTAAATCCGAGGTCCTCTGCCTGTATAATTCAACGAATCATATCGACAGCGCTAGCAAGGCACACGCATTCGATCACATTGCATTTATCATATTTTAGAAAAGCCAAAAAGTAGAAAGCGAAACCAATGAACGTAAAGAAAACAGTACACAATTGGAACAACATTTAGACGCGGTGAGTCGCACACTAATCCTAGATCGTTAACGTCGTACTATTGCACGATTTAAGAGATAATCATACCACTTATTTATTATTAATATATATTTTTTTTATTTCCTTCTTTCGTCCTTATGATTATCCTTTTGGTTAATCTTTGAGTTGTCGCTATTAGTTTCTTGAAGATTACGAGAGGAATGTTCTTCCAATTGTGAATGCGGAATGACATAAAGAGTACTCCTGAAAATTGGAGAACCGTGCGCGGCACTCGCAGCTTCGTGTGTTTCGTATGTAGAATTATCGATCAGTAAGTTTAAACAAAAATTAAAAAACAGACAACTGCAGCATCCCGTCAAGTACAATTGTGCCACTCATTTGCCAAATTGATTAATTAAAAAAAAAATGTAAACTTATTTATTTTAAATATCAAAAGCATGAAGCAAGTGCTTTGGCACTAAAATAAAAAAAAAAATTCTAAAAGCGAACGGCTCAATTGTAGATTTGTTGTACAGTGTACAATTTATTGACATGAGCAATCGCGTTGTTTATGTTACTCTGAGACACAAAGTAAATTCTAAAGACGATATGATATGATACGTATGGAACACAGAAGTCTGTATCAGCCGTACGATAGCTGCACAATCGGCTGAACACTAGGTGCTTGTTTGCTTAAGTTTCTTTCTTTTCAGTACAAAGATATTTAGTTGCTTCGTATTGGTATGTAGATGTCAAGAGGTACTGTGTATCGATGTTAGCTTACATTGCAGTAACACACACACACACACACATATACAGTTTTAAATTATTATTTCTTATCACCGCATCTCATCACATGATCATTTGTTTGTCATGCTTTTGCTGCTGCTATTTAAAGACATCGTATCTTGAACTCAGTACTTCATGATCATACGAATCATTGGCACGATTCAAAGATGTCTTTAAATATTCAGGAGAAATATTTCTTAGTACCAGTGATAAGATGTTAAAAAAAAAACATGAATCGAGGGCTGAATCATTGTTATCAAAAATTAAAAATATACCAGAGAATGTTACTCAGATCACGGTACGATGACATAGAAATTATTGTATTTTGGATCATTTTTATTAGCAAGAGATAACGCTCGTAAATGAGATAGACGTTAAAAGCGTCATTCCCCAGATAGTTTAGACTTGGACAGTCAAATAAAGTGCACTCGAATTTAACGTTATTGCACAAATACGATTGTGCTTCTTAGAAAGTATATGAGTTTCCTTGACCTTTGTCGTACAATACAACGTATCCGATAAGAACGGAGATACGCGAGGATATGATACAAATAGACTAGGCACAGTCTCGCTAGCGTTTCTGCACGTTTGGACAGTGACGTCACTGGACCCTCTCTACTCTGATTAGGTGACTTTACGTATGTTGTGTAGTCACGCCGACACATCGGTTCTATTGTTGTTTACAAATGATCTAATGGATTTTTCTTTTTGCTTTGCTAATTTTACAGCTAAGTTGGAGCAGTGAAGTGATGGTAAGCCGCCAGTATGCGCCAGCGCAACAAGAAGTTAAAGAAAAACAAAGCAAAAGAAAAAAAAAAGTAATGTTTCGTCGATCTACATGGTTAAATCAAGGCTAATCACTGATCGTTCGAGAGATTTAGAAGATGGTGTCGTTTAGCCTGAAATAATAAAGGGGGACCAATGGGAATTAACGAAAATCCATTGACCGGTTTTTGAATTTTAAATTATGGCGCGCAACATAACGAACGTCATCGGCGAGCAGCGTGTCAACTGGATTCTCGGAGATTCCCTCTTGGACATCCCGACATAATAAAATCGTCTAAATTTTAGAAAGTCTTGCACTATCGCTAAGATAAATAGTACCAAGGCGTTTACATTTGCCGTCCCAAGTTAGCGTCGTCGAAATTTTTACTATAATTTTTTGGACACCCCAAGGATCCTTCTTGCGATTATTGTGTGTTAAATTTCAAATGATTTCCATAAGAGCTTGCGTAAAGTATGGCCATTTTATGGGCAATGTAATTGTCGGGTTTCAACATTGTAAAAGACGATTCCAAAGGGATTTTATTCCTTGAAACAATTTATTTTGTATTCTGTCATTTTTTTTTTCGTATACAAGTTTTCGCGTCATTGTATTCATGTTACTGTCCAAGTACTCAATTTGTCTATGCATCCTCTTTTTTATTAACTATATAACGACCAATTCAAATATTGTATTGTACAGATATTCTGTATTTCATTTGTTTCCTGCAGACTGTCGGGTTTGCGTTTTAACGACTGCCATATATACTGCGTGTGTATTTTATTAAGGACTACGCTTACTTGGGACGATCTAATCTAATGAAATAGCTTTTAACGAACGTTAAGGATACCATGGATCTAAAAGAGACAGAGAGAGAGAGAAATGACGTTGAAGAATATAATAATGAACGAGGCGAGATCACACTTGAGAGAATATTAAAAGCTGTAATAATTAAAGAGAGTTTCCTCCTATACGATCCCAACTATAATATAATTCTTCGAAAACGATAAGAGTAACTATTTAATTCTTTAGACCTTTGCAAAACTACATGGTTTCATTGAATCGGACAAACGAGCTAAGATGTGCTCCCGATTTTTTGTTTGACCAAAAAGATTAAAGCGAGCGAGAAAAATGAAGTAATAAATAAATAAAAGATAAATTGTCCTTACATACACATTCGCGCATGCGCATTGCAGTACCAGCTTGGCGTGAAATTTTTTGTCGAGAATCGCAAAACTTGGTCGCGCCCGATATGGAACTGTGCAAGTGATGTAGCATATGAGCTATGTTATTTTCCTAATTGTTACTTTTATAATATTTATCCGAGTTCATTTTGTTTAATTTTTCTTTGCTTTTCTTTATTTTTTCGCCCCTCTTAGTATATAAGATCCACACTTTGAGATTTTACGCGAAAGAGAGACAAAGAAAAATATCGACTATCACGATCTTCAATAGGCAGCTTTGAGGCTACGATGCTTTCTATTTAAGAGATTTTCTCGTAATTTCCTTTTCTTTGCTCTTCGAGCGAACGCGACTTGTATCGATACACACGCAGCAGCAGCAGCAACAATTATCACTTAAATTTGACTAAAAAAGTTGATTCGTAAGGTCACCTTAAAGTGTTATCGATTTACATAATTTAAATACGAATACAGAATCGAATATATGTATGCACGAGGGACTTGTATATACGAAATTAACAAGACGCCCGTGATGAGAATACTGATCTCTAAATTGAAAGTCAATAAAGAGGAAAGAATAAGTCCAAGAACTCGTGCAACGAGTATTCGGTTGACGAAGAAAAGAAAAGAAGGAAAATTTGCGACATTCACACCAAGACCTTTATTTCTTAATTGTTTTTGGTTTTCGTGTAAAACCACAAAAAAGAAAAACGCTGAGTCGCGTCGCTAAACTGAATTACAAACTGATATAATGTCGCTCTGTGTTTTTTTATATATATATATATAAATATAAAAAAATTAATAAAGAGGATAAATAAGTTATATGAAATGAAAATTATTAATAATTATAGATAATATATAATAATTGCAGAAGTAATAGCCGCCGACTATTCCTATCAAATAAGTTTAGTTCTCACTCGTGCGCAGGCGTTATATTGTAAAGTCTAAAAAAAATAATTAGCCTCGAACAACCAATGCATCATACAGTATTACCTTCCAATTTAAAAGGCAAATGAGAAACAATGCTCTTCCATGCTCACAACTAAATTCCTTCTGTGATAAATTATACCCAGTGGAAACATTTACTTCTGAGCATCGACGGGTTGATATTTGTAGAAGAGGAAGAAAAACATGGTAGCCTTGACGACGGGGGAATGCAAAGACTTCTTTGGCAGGAATAGAAAATAACAAATCGGGTTTCGCGAATCATTACATTACTGTATTGTTAGCATTACGCTAGAAGCCTGCTTTTTCAATGTATTTGAAAACGAACCCTTGCTCTGGCTTGGTATTTCATTTGAAATTCATCATATGCGCATCGTTTTAGTTATAAAAATCATTAAAAGCCACATCCCTCCTGAGGGGTATACGCGATATTTCAATGGAAGTACATATACAAATCATCGTATATTAATTATTATTATTGTATAATATTTTCTGCCAATCAGCGACTATATATAGATATATATTACTACCATTGAGTAGCCCGTACATTACTCATAGTCATAGAACGGGACGAATGCGTCTACAGCGCGATTTAAAGATCATTTGAACATAATAGATGAATGTCCAGATCCGGATGGAGAGTGAGAAAGAACAAGAGAGAGAGAGAGAGAAAGAGAGAAAGTAAGACATTGAAAAATTGTTTGAACCGCTTTAAACTGCTACGAAGAATAAGCATAAATTAATTCTAGAACTATGCCCATTTTAACGTGATCTTTTGTAGCTTTTTTAATCGATGAAATTACACATGCATTAACACACTCATGACACTTGCCAACAGACAAGGTGCATTCACATCTATGTGTGACACTGTGTAAGTGCTTCTGTTTGGATATTACATATTGATGACTGATGAGATTATAATACCCAATGGAATGAAGACACGTTTGATGTGATTCTTCCATATAACGGTATAATAATAGTAATAATAATAATAATACAATGCCTTTATAATTAGACGATGGACTTTACTTTGAATTTGTCGAGCGAGAGCAGGATTCGGATTTAATGACTGCTTGGGAAGGAATATTATCATTATTGAATAAACGATTACACAGTATTGAGAGACGTTTGTGTGGTATAACCTTCACAGGGGTAACGATCCTGAAATAGTGTGAGATGACGTGCCTGTTAATAGCGTGAAGCTTTCGCGAATTTGATAGTCTCAATTTCAAAACGCCTTGAAAACATTTTTTTCTCCTTCTGACGCCTCGAATGAGACGCTTTATGTGTTATTTTGAATTTCTAGAATTCACAAACGTAGCACAAACAATTCAGTGAAGCGCTAAATTAAATTCCAGAGGTATGAGCCATCAGCAACTATAAATTTCCCAGCAATTACGAGAACTCTTCCCGTCACAATGGACTCCGTCTTGTACAACTTATAGATACTAGTGGTAGCGTGAGCAGAACAGAAGTGTGGGATTAAATGGGTCTGATGACAGAGAGTAGGGGCTGCCGGAGCCATCAGGAAATGAAACCCATTATCTAATATAATTTTATTATTACATCTGGGGGTCTTCATTAAAGGCGTTTATTCATTGCCTCTATCGAAGCATCACTTTTACTACGATTCTTATTTACTAGTTTGCCATTGCTGATTAATGTCATGTCTCATTACTTTCACATTTTATCTCGTATGCATCTAAGAAATGAAGTGACTGATAAGAACGTAAAATTATTCATGACAATGAAGGCTCTTCTGGTGTAACAGTATAAATATTCATATATGCCCACATTTTCTCCACGTTAATAATATAAAATAAACCACTAATTTCAAACAGATTACTACCAAGTACATTTTATAACTTCTCAAAGTACTATTATGTATTTGGAAATTATATTATTCGTAGCATGCAGTGTTACTTCATTATAATATTACATAACAAGAATGCATTTTCTAGAAGAAATTTTCAGAGCAACTCTTTATTTGTTATCAACAGTTTTTAAAGTTTGCGTTTTTAGTTTGCGTGAACCTCTACGCCACAACATTTTTGTTTACAAATTCAGCAAGATATTCAATCTAGTGATAAACTAGCACTGCGATATGCTTGACAATATAATTAATCATAATCCGAGTTCACAGTTAAGAGAGACAAAAAGATGCTTTAGGATTGGCCAAAATTAATCTTCTTAGTGAACTAGATAATCAACAGCCAATGAGAGTGCATAGAACGAACGCAGCGCACTCTGCATTCGAAGACAAACTAAAACCCAGTACACGGTTACATAGCGCAAGCGCATCAGTTACTAAGAGAAGAATATATTTCCGAGTGAAGTTGTGCATCTTGTTTCCCTCAGCCATTTATGTTGATCATTAAAAAAAGTCAGTCTAGACAAGATGGCCGCCCGGGTGACATCGGCCTTTTACCACTTTATCTTGATTTTACATCTGTTTCTCCTAATTAATTATAATTATGGTGAGAGGTTCGGTGACAGAGCAAAGACTCTTCATATTTCTTCGGAAGACGCTACTTCCAATCGTCGAACGCCTATAATTATCAACAGGCCGCAAACTTTCGATGACGAGGAAACGTCATTTGAACGTACTCGAAGGGATGCTCCTACAACGAAGACTACACCAAACATTACCACCAAGGTCAGTGCAACAATTTCCCATATATATTTTGATAAAAATTGCTATTTAGGTTTCGTAAAAGATTCAGACCGATAACAGCCACAATTATTGCAAATAGATATTGATATTAAAACTTTCCTCTACGAAATTTATTCGTGTTAGTCCGCTGACGTTTTAATATTCTCTACGGACGGTATATCCACTTGTTAACAAAATTTGCTTGATTTTTAAAATATGTATATTGGATTGCGTACATTCAGGCATATGTACATAAATATGCGTAATATAAGGCTGTGCATCAGATTAGATATTTAAAGAGCTAACTGTAGATTAGTTAGTTCAGAAAGGAAAACAATTGTGTGTCACGTATCCTCTGTGTTATTGACATGCAAAGGTCTATAACCGTTTCGTATTTGGTTTCTTCGCATATCTTTCGCAGAATATTCCTCTTCCAGGGTACCGAACCCTCGATTGGTTCTAGCTTTAACACCGGTTTCCGGATGCGGAATGTTTAATAGGCTAAATTGTGCCAAAGCGGCGTTATTTTCAATTCGACGAATGCATCAGTGTTATCGTCTGGTTTATTTGCGTTGAGGCAATGTTTTCTCTTTTTCATTTTTTTTTTATTTGCTCTTAGTGCCTGGCAGTTTACTAAATATAATGCAATTCACTTTATTTCATGTACGAAAACACTTACATGCCCACATGCTTTAGGAAGAGTTTCATCGAATATGTTCTAGAAATTAAGGATTAAAAAATAGGTCGGTAAAATTTAATGTTCAAGCCTAAGATATTGACTTGTACGACTGCGACGTAATTATCAAAATTGATGTTGTCGTATAAATAATCCCTTATGTCGGAATCAGTTTCTTCCATATCTTATCCGTGTGAAATCATTGGTCAATAACAAAGACACTGATAAAACATTGATGAGAAGCGTATGATACAAACGGTCCCGTGGGTCGCTCGTTATCAGGATCACGTGACAATTTTTATCAGTAATATTATTTGCACTTTTTATTTAATGGCCAGTAAAATATCTTCACAGAACCTACAATTAAATCATTATTTTCTTAGGGACGATGCTTCGGACATCCTCATCCATAATTTGTTCACTCCACTCTGCGAGTTATGTACACGTTGCAAAAAAAAAAAGAATCGCAGCTGAACTGCGTCAATTATCCACGACTATCTCTCACATGAAGAGCCGTTTAAAAGCTTCACCATCCCAATAACGTAATTGGCCACTGGACGTTGTGCTCTTTCTATTTTCATTTGCCAATTTGTCTCATTTATCCTGATTGCTCCACAGAGACGTCCCTAGATTCTTCTATCACTTTCCCATATGTGATTATCATTGGATCAATGTCAATCAAATTCAGCAGCATCATTAAACTCATTACAGGACAATGGGAAGCTCTGGAGTGACACCCTACATAAAAGTTCCCATAAAAAAAAATTAATAGAATTTATAAAGAAAATTTTCTGGTTAGCTATTGTCATGCTCGTTAAATCATTCATGATATATAATATCACGTAAAAGTTAGTCATGAACTCGTCACGGGATGTAGACATAGATAATGATACATGGGTGATGTGTAATTAATATACATAGGACACGCGTCAAACATTTATAAGCGATAGTATTGTTCATATCTAATGTATTAACTGAAGTTGGCAGGGAAAAAATCAAATGGAGCTAATTTCTTTCGATGCACTAGTGCTGAATAACTTGAGACCTATACATGTATGCATGCATGCATACATCATTTTGAAAATGCAATACAGCAACTAATTTGTTGTACATGCAGCTGCTGTACGCAAAAATTGACTAGTCATTTTAGCACAGTGAATTCGTAGCGTCACAGTTATTTTGCTCTGAAAATAAAATGTTCAAAAGACGCTTATAAACTGCGTCGTTGTTTATCAATGTTTGTAATGTATTTCGAAAACTTTGTCCGCCTTGACATATGCTACAGGGAGTAATCAGGAGCCTTGGATTTTGGACCATTTGGCCATACGAGTCCGTAGCCATTTGCATATCTTAGAAAATTATTATTAGCTCAAAAATACCTGCGTGAATCTCTGTGCTGACTGTGACATACATACACACACACACAGATACACATATTAACATGAGGTTTGAACCTCATCGCCGCGAGCAATGACTACGAATGGTTATCCCTGAAATATATATATTCCTGTTACCATAAACTGTCTTTGACTTCGAAGATAGACAAGGTAGTAGGTATCTCGGAAGCAGGAGACTAAATCATTTTTATAGTTAGAATCTCGGGAATTCCACTATTTATATTACTATACTATACACGCCGATGATCCTTTGTCGTTGCTGCTTTTTTCTTTTCTACCAATCTCCCATTGGCACGTAGTAATTGATCCATGTAAATCGAATTCTTCTGCATCACCCTTCACAGCCAGTGAATGTGAATGACGCAATACACTTTAAGACTTCCACGGATGAGTCGGAGGCTGACAAGTGAAATTAAGCCAGTCTATCTTACCATCCGGAGTCTTTTAGTTTTAAGAGCTTATAGCCTTGCGCAATATTAATACGTTTCTGGAACTATTTGGTCAAACTTTTCTCTTTTATTTTAGGAATAATAATATACAAATTGTTCGTCTTTGTATGAAACGCCTTATTCTTATTTAACACAGAGAGATTAAGCGAATTGAAGAGGAAGGTATAATGATACCAGGATAATTGATGATACCCACGACTATCGCTGATAAAACCGCTTCAAACTGCATTGATATATAACATTAGACAGTTACTATACAGTTCTCGTGCTGTTCACCTTATAAAGTAACTTTTGCCATTGTCATTCATGCGTTATTCACCCTTGATACGTGAATCAAAATTCTTTTTCTCTGTAGATGGAGTAACTAATCATATCTTTGTGTTGCAGGTTAATGCCCTCAAGGATGCTCATCAACAGTTGATGGTACATTGGGTCGGTGAGGGCTCCAACGTTATAATATGCTTGGCAAGAGACAGCACGACGCCGCTGTCGCGGATGCAACCGAGATTTCAGACAACGACCAATCCCAGTGCTGTTTATATCAGTTACGATTATGGCGATAGCTTCGAGAACAAGACTGATTTGTTCAGAATATCTGACGAGCCTGATGCACCATACGCATCTTTGGATAAATTCTACAATCATCCGAAATTCAATACTCACGTGAGTTGTCTTCCAAGTCTAAGCCGGGTGATTCTGTGTCTGAAAATGTTGCATTATGAATGTTATGCATTAGATAAGATTGACTAGGTTATTTTTATACGGTTGTACTTTAATTATATTTTCTTTCAATATTTTTATTTCCAATCTCGGTTCATTACGTTTATTACCAGATTTTTCTGGAATTTTGTTATCGGCTTGTACTTTCACAAGATAGCTATATCACTGTGATGAATAATCTGTATGATGCTAATTAAAGACTCTCTTCGAGCCCTAGAGAAACATGGTTTAGTTTATTTAAACAATTATAGATGAGAGTTGTATTTTGATTGGTTTGTTTACTTATGGAATTTTTTAATTTTCTTAGTCAATGATTGGTGATGTTTATTAGAGGAATAGTCATATTTAATTTATACATTGATATTTATATCCTTGAAGTATTTGTGTAAGCTGTTCGCATTACCAGTAGATAATCTCCATCTGGGAAAACAGATGATTCATTTGTTATTATCTTACTGATTGATAACTCTTATGAAATGAACGAGCGTTCTTTGTCATATCAAATTACTGCTTCATCATTAATTTCTTATCGTCCACAATGTATTTTATCTTATGCTTGCTTTTCTGGTTGTCCTATGGATTTACCTGGGAGCAAGTAGAAGATGGTAGAATAGAAAGCAGAAGCCTCTCTAAGCTTCTGAGAAACCTATATCTTTCTTGTAACTGCATTACATTACTAATCTTCATATAGCACTGGCTTCCTTTGTTACCTTACAATTAATAAGAACATACATATAACTACTAGTGAAGTTTAATTTCTTTTGTACAGTGCGTCTTTGCTGACATTGGGAACAATTTGATCTTCATCACAACTGATAATGGCAAGAATATCACTCGAGTCAAGTTACCCTTTCAACCTAGTGAAATTTCATTTCACGAAGAGAATCCTAGCATCTTTCTGATACTGGATAAAGTCAATCCAATGCGGAAGGTGAGTTATACATTATTCTAATCATGATAGTTAAGCGATACCTCAGATAATAAAGTGAATATATTCTGCTCACAGCTATGGCTAACAATGGATATGGGAAAGACCTGGAGTATTTTCCAGCAATTCGTGAAAGCCTTCTTCTGGACGCCGACGATGCCGAGAAAGCTACTGATTGAACGTATCGAACCAACTGGTTATAATACTGTATTAGCTGTGGAAATATCTCAACATGTTACAAGCTATAACTTTATTATCGGCCATGTCGAAGACTTTCAGATTAAGGGAGATTATATGTTTGCAACAATAAAGACTACTGGTGTAAGATGCAATTTTTTTCTGTTATCTTACATTGCATGTAGTTTATTTCTCTACTGTTAATGATTAAATGAACGGGTTTTCCTATTCAATAATATTATTATCTCCTTTTCATAGAACAACTTGGATCTCTACATATCGTACAAGAATCAGTCGTTTGTGAAGGCCGAGTTTAATTCTGAGTTGAATCGTCGAGACTATCACATTTCTGACGTGTCTCACAATCGGATTTTCATTGCTGTTTCGCACAGTGAGACTATCGTCAATCTCTATGTATCCGAAACAATCGACGACAAGACAGCGACGTTCACATTGTCCCTGGAAAGAATACTCACGTTTTTCCCTAATAATACATGGAAAGATAGTTGGCTCAGGTAAAACAGGTTTTACTTCAACAATGTTATTATCACATCAGAGTGATAAATTACTAACACAGTTATATGCATTTAAATTTTTAGCGAGGTCGCAGACGAAGCCTTCACTGATTTCTACAAGGTAGAAGGCTTACGTGGGATATATATTGCATCGCAAGTAAAGGAAATACCAAAAGTAGAATTAATTGGTCCAGAAAATCTAATATCTTTGATAACATTTGATCATGGAGTCACATGGAACCCTATTAAAGCACCTACGGCAAACAGCGAAGGGTTCTACATACCTTGCACTGGGAACTGCTCATTGCACTTAAGTCAGAAGTTCAGTCAGTTGTATCCGGCAACGAGATCGGTATCGATAATGAGTTCGAAATCGGCACCTGGTATTATAATGGCCACTGGAGTGATAGGAACAAGTCTCAAAGGTCATCCTGCATTGTACGTCTCTAGAGATGCTGGTCTTACTTGGAAGCAAGTCATGCGGGATTATTATTTCTTTAATTTGGGTGATCACGGTGGTGTTTTGGTAGCTGTCAAATATTTTAAATCACGTGATGAAACTAATTTTATTTATTATTCTACTGACGAGGGTGACACCTGGCAGACTTCTCCGTTCAGTTCTGAAGTTCTGCGTGTATATGGTCTCATGACAGAACCTGGGGAGAATACAACTGTCTTCACTATGTTTGGCTCAACTAATGGACATCATCAGTGGCTAATAGTTAAAGTGGATTTGAGAAATGTATTCGAAAGAGACTGTCAGCCGGATGATTTTAAGTTCTGGTCACCATCTAGCAGCGAGAGTAGCGGTGAATACACCATGCCATGCGTGTTAGGTCGTAAAGAGGTTTATCAGAGAAGAGCAGCACGCGTTAATTGTTACATAAATGCGAATTACGATCGGCCTATTATACTAAATCCCTGTCTGTGCGATGCTAATGATTATCAGTGTGATGTTGGTTTTGTGCGAACTGGCAATCCTTATCACTGTATTCGCAATAAGAGCATGACGCACTATGATCCTTATGCAATACCAAGTAATTGCAAACCTGGCCAATTTTACAATCGCACTAAAGGATACCGCAAGATACCCGATGACGAATGCTTTGGTGGATTGGAAAAGAATTTTGAACCTGACGAGGTACGAATTTCTATAGTGAAATATATTTATGAATATTCATTTGATAATTGCAATAAATATCATTAATAAAATTTATCTTAGATTCCATGTCCAATGGAGGAAATTCCAGAATTCTTACTGGTCGCTCAACGAGAACATATTTCACGTATCGATCTCAAACAAAAGACATTAGAACCTTTTGCTGTTCATGGCTTAAAAAATGTTATTGCTATCGAATTTGATATGAGGAACAATTGCTTGTACTGGGCCGATATCGTTAATGACACCATTGGCAGACAGTGTCTTAAGGATGGAAAGAGTCATCCTGAAATTCTTGTGGAGACTGACCTGAGTTCTATCGAAGGAATGGCTTTGGATTGGGTCTCAAATGTTCTCTATTTTGTGGATGGCGTTAAAATGAAAATTGAAATAATCAAGACAGACGTGTCGAATATGGGACGAATGCGTAGGACCATCTTAGGACCACAAATGCTGAAGAAACCTAGAGGCATAGCGGTTCATCCTATGCTGGGTTATATGTTCTGGACAGATTGGGCACCTGGTGATGCTTCTGTATCTCGTGCCAATTTAGACGGTACTAACGTCAAACGATTGTTTACTAAACCTACAGTAGAATGGCCGAACGGTGAGTAACAAGTTAGAAAATTTCGCAAACAAGACAAAAATATCAGCTGTATGCAAATTCTTATTATTTATTTTTGTTAACAGGAATCACTATTGATCATATAGCTGAACGAATCTACTGGGTAGATGCGAGGGAAGATTACATTGGCTCATCGGATTTTGAAGGAAAACGGTTTAAGAAAATTATTATGGGCGATGATAGGGTTTCCCATCCATTTGCTGTGGCTGTATTCAAGGACAACATGTACTGGGATGACTGGAAACAATCTATGATATTCGTAGCTGATAAGGATCACGGTGTCAGCATTACCAGCATTATTGGAGTACTCCCTGGTTTGATGGATCTGAAAGTCTTCGCCCACAGTGTGCAGACCGGTACGAATAAGTGTGCAAGTAATAATAGCTGCTCTCATATTTGTCTTGGCGCGCCGAACAATAACTACGTCTGTCTTTGCCCGGATGGTATGGAAATGGGTCCTGAAAACAAATGCACTTGCCCCGGCGGCATTAAGCCCTATGCAAACTCGACGTGTCCCCAGATGGCACACACGTGTGCTGCTAATCAATTCTCATGCTCAAACGGTATTTGCATTGCGGAATTATGGCGGTGTGATGGCGAGAACGATTGTGGTGATAATTCCGACGAGGCTGACTGCCACAAGACTACGTGCAGCCCTGGCAACTTCCAGTGTGACGGTAGCAAGTGTATCCCGAGATACTGGGTTTGCGATCTCGATAGAGACTGCAGAGACGGCAAGGATGAGGAAAACTGCACCTACATGAATTGCACCGAGTCGCAGTTCATGTGCAAGAACAAACGGTGCATATCACATAGATGGAGATGCGACGGAGAAGATGATTGCCATGATAATTCTGATGAGAAAGATTGCCCAACTGTGCATCCTAGTACTTGTAAGTCTGACGAGTTCGTCTGTGGTAAAAATCAGACTTGCATCCCCAGAAGTTGGGTTTGCGACAACGAGCTTGACTGTATGGATGGAAGTGATGAGGTTAACTGTGATATTATTAAGTGCGAGCCATGGCAATTCTCTTGTGGCTCCAACTATGATAAACTCCGATGCATCTTCGAAGCGTGGCGGTGCGATGGGGATAAGGATTGCCTGGATGGATCAGACGAATTGAACTGTACTGATGTAACCTCACCGCCACCACTGCCCCCTACAATGCCAATGAATTTTTGTAACGACTGGATGTTTATGTGCAATAATAAAAAGTGCGTGCCCTACTGGTGGAAGTGCGACAGTGTCGATGACTGTGGAGACGATTCCGATGAGATCGGCTGTGGCAATCCTGATGTACCAACCGATGTACCTGTCACTACGGAACAACCGAACGTCTGTCGCGACAATCAATTCATGTGCGATAATAGCGACTGCATCGAAGATGCTTGGATTTGCGATGGTACCAAGGATTGTTCCAAGGGCGAGGATGAACTACATTGTGATTCTGTTCTTCCTCGAGGTTGCCGAGAGGATCAGTTCATGTGCCGCACAGATGGTTCTTGCGTACCACTCAGCAACATCTGCAACGACGTGGCAGAGTGTCCTGATCGTAGCGACGAGTTAGGATGCCATAAGGAGGATCACCCAAGTCCAGCAACCACGCCATCCTGTTCTCCAGGTTATTTCCCATGCGACGATGGTACACGCTGCTTCCCCCGGGCTTCCTATTGCAATGGTAAAAAGGACTGCGTCGACGGATTTGATGAGAGAGACTGTAGCAAGAATAGCTCAAGAGTTTACCAGGTACTCCACATGGGTGTCGATGCAGGCTCCATCAATGCGACGAGTCTCTATTTCTTTTGGTGGATGCCTATGCCAACTAATGTTAACTTCCAATTTCTACCATCTATCGCGCGCGTTGAATCTGATTCTAAATGGAAAAACGCATCTGATTGGATTGATGACACTGAATATCAGTTCAATGACCTTCAACCTTACACTCATTATAATCTCACTGTCTACGTTAAACTGAAGGGCCAGGATGTCGTTGTCCCGCCAGCCCAATATCTTATTGTTATGACGGGTGAGGGTGTCCCATCTCCTCCTTGGAACGTGGTTGCCAGTCAGGGAAATGGAACTAAAGTTGAAGTTTCTTGGAGGCCACCGCTGCATCCAAATGGACCTATCACTGGATATGAAGTTTTCATCACGCCACCAATACCACCAATGCACTACACTCTGCAGAAGACCTCCTTTGTTGTAGATATTGCGTTTGAGGCTGATACGAATTACTCATTCTGGGTTATCGCTAAGAACAGAGAATACGAGTCTGCTTCTTCGAACGTGGCTAATTTACGTTTTGATGGTTCTGCGAATATTGACGATATCCATGATTTGACAGTTACTGAAACTACTAACAATACAGTCTCTCTATCCTGGAGGCAAGTCAAGGACGTCGATGGATATCATATAACAGCAAGAGCACCAACACCTTATCCATCCTTGAAAACTGAATTGTCTCTCACGAATTCATTTACTGTAAAGAACTTAGCTCCCGGTACAAAATACAAATTCGAGGTGAACGCTTTCCGCAAGAATTACGTTGGAAAATTCGTGATGGTCGCTGCTGCTACTAAAGGCACGCCATTGCCATCCGTATCGAATCTGGATGCTAAATTAATCAAAGCACATGGCACCACCGTGAAGCTCAGCTGGAATCCACCTAAATCTAAAATTAAATGGAAATATGGCATATACTATGCACTCAACATGCAAGAACTCTTTAAAGGTAAGTCCCTTCCTATAATATAGTGTTACAGTATCATCTCGTATAAAAAGACTACAATATTCTTTTAAAAAATATAGAAGCCAAAAGTGTCACAACCAATCTGACCACGGCCATACGAGATTTGGAAGCTTGTGAATCGTACGTATTTGCTGTTGGTGTCGTTGGTGAATACGGTGCTGGTCCTTTGAGTCAACCAATAACAGTAGTTACACATTTCAACACCCGAGCGTCGCCAAAAAGACTACGAGTTACACCTTCGACAGAGAAGATAGATACGATAATAGTCTCTTGGAGTTCATCCTGTCCGACAATGGATGAACCAATTAGTTACACGGTAAAGATTTTTTTTTAAATTCCACATCGATTACTAGCGGCAACAATAATTTAAAAATAAGATATATAACCATCTATTTTGTTCTTTTAGATTACAGTCACCGAACTGACGTACAATAATGTGACTACGGTAACCCTAGCTCCTACCAATGAAACAGCCATGAAAACTACATTCTCCCCCATACAATACGGTGCCAAATATAGCATAGTGATAGCTACTGATGTAGATAATGCTATACCAAGTCAACCAATGATATATGTAGCTCCTCCGTTACCGGCACCTCATCAGCTGGAGGTATTGTTCGAGGGGGAGAAACGAGAGTATATAATTTTCTGGCAAGAGCCTAGAAACACTACTGAACATTCACGCCATTATGATATCCTCGTATCAGAAGATTCGAGAACCGTCAACGAAACGACTGCTAAAATATTCCAAAGTGATCATCCATCTTATATTTATGAAAATGCCAAAACCGACGTGATTTATTCGTTCGCCGTGCGGTTGGTAACTGGCGAAGGATATCGAAGTGGACTTAGCGAGATCGTTAGCATCAAGAGTCCACCGGGTAAGTGGAGAAGAAAAGAATTATACATCTAATTAGTGCTAAGTCAAAGGTGACATTTAAATAAGATTTTTTTTATTTGTCTGATACAGTCGCCTGGCCGGTAACAATGAACACATCCAATATCGTCTCTTTTGCTATCCCAATTTTCCTACTGATAGTGGCGCTGAGTGTTGTTCTTGGATATTTCGTTATCAGGCATAGAAGGTTGTCGAATAGCTTTACGCAATTTGCCAATAGTCATTATGATACCAGACGGGGACAGGCTACTTTCCCAGGAACTGCTGATGGCCTAGGTACGTCTTAGATTTTGACTCGTCTAGTCTCTTAGATATTGAAGATCGTTGAACTTGACATTGATGTTTTTTATTTTATTATCTAACAGATGAGGAGGACAGCCCTGTAATTCGTGGATTCTCCGACGATGAACCATTGGTAATAGCGTAGAAAAGCATCATCGTATACATATACTTGGTATTTACATATTAAGGATATGCAAAGACACTACTATTATTATAATAATATTGACTATACATAGAATTTTATTATGCATTTCGAAAGATTTTTGTGTAAGTGATTCGATAAGCAGAATACGATTATGCATCACTAGTCCTAGAACGTCCGACTGCTTTTTTTTAGCGCGACTGCATAATGTAATAAGGCACTTGCGTCAAATCTTTGTATAAACTACTATTAATTAATATTTACATGGCTAAAAAAAGGATAAATCGTATACAGAGTGATCAGCTGATAATTCTTGACACGTCATTTCTTTTTGTAATTTTGGGCCTGTTCTTTCTTACTGACTGTCATTTTTTTATGGTAGACGGGCAAAAGGCGTACGTATTATTAAAATGAATGTAAGAGGTTGACAAGAATTTTATACATTTTTTGTATTTTCTTTATATAACCAAAGTAAAGTTTTACAAATTTCATTTCGCAAAATTACTGTATTATTGAATATTATTAAACGTTATTGATTGGGTTTGGGAATTTTCTAGATGATTACTCTGTGTCTATAGAAATATCTGTATGTATATGTATCTACAGATATTTTCATTGTTGACTCAGAATTGCTACACGAGACACAATGCGTAAAGCAACATTTGTGTTAAGTTCGTATTTATAGAAAATTAACATGTCCTTAAAAATATAATGACATTCGGTCATCCAGATCGTTCTCGGCAGGAGCTAATCACCATGGCCGCTCTGTATATAATGATGAAATATTTTCTATGAACTACGAAATTTGAAACTTTGATTAATTCTAGGATGCCATAATCGAACCTGTTAAAAATTTCACGTATTACATTTGTGCTTGTTTTCCATTGTTTCCTGTTTTCCCATTGTCTTTAACTCTAAAGAAAACACGTTGTTACCGAACAAAAGACTTTCTGAATTCGCTAATATTTTTTTTGCTATTCATACAATTAGACTCTCTCGGCTTTAAATGTATACTAACGATTTGCCTATTTTGCTATACCATTTTGATTCAAATTTGGTTATGATAAGTATTACGATTATGTTGAATATTTTTTGTCCTGTCCAGCCGAGGTCTTGCTATGTAACATTTTAACTTGGCAAAAAGCAAGATATTATTTTTAATCGTTAACCTATCGTGAAAAAAAGACCCAACGGGATCATGAAGTTCTAATGGCCTTTGAGCTATAAAAAAAAAACCATTGGAAAGATTGACAAGAGGGTTGTATTTTTTATTTTATACCTTAAATCAATTGGGCCCAATCTGATTAAGATATAACGCAAAGGAAAGGACTTCCGAATTACAATTCTATAATGAGGCGAGTCGTAGTATTATAAATGGGAGTTGGCATGTCAAAATACTAATTAAAGTAAGATACACGTAAAAAGGTACTGATTTGAATTGAATACACAGCGTAATGGTTTGTGATTACGATATGTGAAATGATTACAATTAACTGACAAAAATCATATAGGTTCACCATTGAACTTGTCTTAAAGTTGTTTCAAAGAACTTCGATGACTATTAACTGGTTTTAGAGACGATAAGTTTGTAGTTATTATTTGTGTAAATCTCGACAAAATATAATGATAACAGTGATATAATATATTTGTGTGTAAATAAAGGAAGTTAAGGCACATTAATCGTAATCATATATTCTCCCACTGATGATGTACGATCCATTGTTAAATTGCCAAAAATAAGGCAAATCTTGTAAAATGGGGCCAAATGCTTCCTGTCGTCTCTCTCTCAATTTACTGTTCTAGCAATTTCTGCATGTATGTTTGATCCTTTTAACGCATATCCTTTACATGGCAACTGTTTAACATATTTTTTTTTCCTCAACCGAAATCGACACAGCAAAGCAATTACCAGTAAAGAGTAACCGGAAATAGTGGCCCATGCGAAAACGTAAAGTAGAGCGAAAGAGGGGTCTTTTCACGAATCCCTAATGAGTCCTAGACAATGAATATTCGGTAAAGTTCTGGAACGGAAGTCAGCTGAGCTCATCCCGTTAACGTTGATCTCTTTTTAAACTGGACAATCCATCCGGGGATCGAATGTGCCTCGTATGACTTCTGAAGGTGCTTAACGTTCTGCTCAGCACGTGAAAGGATGTAAATGATGTATCCTTTTGTTTTCTTCAGCTGGTAGAACTTTAAGACGTTATCTGGATCAATTTCGAAAAACTACCAGCATACTTTGTTTTTGCTTCAGAATCGTCTGTACAGAAAAAGGCATAAGGATAATAAGACAACAAGATGAATATGAGATAAAAAGAAATGTGATCTAATTTTTTTCAATTACTTTTAACTGACTGTTCTCGATGGTGATGAATTTGATTGTTTTTCTTTTGTTTTATATTACTA
>JARQSV010000456.1:549725-578174 GCA_030142285.1 Calameuta idolon | reverse complement strand
TGAATTACAGAAAAACACAGTTAGACACTTATTTAACTGGCGTCACTCTGTGCACAGTTGTGTGTCTTAGACGAAGATTCAGTACGCACGTGCAAATGTACCGTAATCATAATTATTCTTTCTAATTATCTACTGTGTATTCGCGTATATATATGGTATATGTACATTTATTTATGTGCCAGTACATAGGTTTTTCCTAAAATGGATCGAGGTTACTTCAGTTATCCTGAATCGCACGCGAAGAAACATTTACTGACAATACTACAATTTTCAATTGACTTTACATTTGCAGTAATTAAATATACGATAATTGAATTTTATTCCGATTGAATCTATATGAGAACCAAGATTAATTATTGTTACTTGTCGACGTAATTTTCATTAGTATTTAATCAACGCCAACGGGGGTCTCTGGATTTCACCCTTTTTGGACGAAATGATAATTCTGAAAAAAAAAGACATGACTTTTCACTTGGAAGCCTAGTCGCAATTCCATAATGAAGTGTCTCGGTGCGTGGGAAAAGTGGATTCCCGGATGGCTGTGGTAGAGTCTGTAATACCGGGACTCAAATACGAAAGAAGGAATTAAACCCCCACTATTAAATGTTTGATGGTAAGGCATGGGAAAGCGAGCTACATTGGGGGCGTCCTGAGCATCCAGCTTCAGTTCAATTCCAACATCTGCCAAGACTCATTGTCAGAGACAGAAGATCCTAACAGTTGGTCCTTTGAAGAACAGCTAAATAGAAGTCCGCATAGCACGGGGATAAAGCTTGATACGTAATTTGAAAATTACCCCTCGAAAAACAGACCCAAGCAAGAGAAGAAGAAGAGTTGTTCGGCGTCTGAGATTAAAAAGTAATTTTCAAATTTTGTTAACGAACCTCGTGAAGGTAACGATCAATTTTTTTTTGGAATTCTCAAAACGTGCAGCACGCGAACCTCCAATTAGGATGGATCCAAAAGAGGGCTACTTGTGATAAAAAAAAAACAAAGAAGAAATAAGTGTGGCAAGTTACAAATTACCGAAAGCCTCCCCTCTTGGACGAAGACAAACTTTATTAATTCTACACTTGACGATCGCCATAAGAAATACAATAATCGTCTTGTGATTTAGTTGTCTGTCCGATTCTCTTTATCTCGAGGATATACAAAAAAATCCATTGAAAATTCGCCGACGGCAACAAAACGTAACGTCAAGACGTTTCGAGCCGCTTCGAAATCGAAGCGCGTAATTGACCGTAAGGCATATCGCATTTATACGCCCCTCACTCCTGCTTTAAGCTGCGAGGATCTCTTGCCACGAGACCGGAAGAAAAGAACTCCCCTGGGAGTATTTGACGAATCGTGAAATTTTATTCGCGTTAATTTAATGGTGCGTATAAAAGCACTGTAATTTTACAAACCGCAACGATCAACGACCGTCGAACGAATAGCCACTTATTCTACGACACGTTTCCATGAAGTGCGAGGAAAAGCTTTTTCCACGTGAATCTGGAGGAATTGAGAGAAGATAAAAGAGAGGAATTAATTTGACGTTGATTAAACATACGACTTTCTCCATAGTTCATTACTGCAGAGGAGGAAAGTGAATATCGTTAACCGGTTACCAACTGTAATTATCAGAAATTCCGGTATACTAATTTCAATATCGGCACGGCTTTGTATACGAGGATCGAACGAGAATTTCAATAAGCGAGAAGACAATTGACCTGGAACATGAAGAGAAAGAAAATATCCCTAATATTGAATAGTACATAAAACACGAGGTACAAGAAAATCTTCATGCTTATTACCGAAACGTATCCCGAAAATCATGAAGAAACGCGAATAAATTTAGTCCAAAGAAAAAGTACTAAACCGCATTCTTTTTCTAGGAACCAGGAGTGAAGGTTGGAGAACGAACATTTTTTGTGTCCTAGCATCCCGTTATAAATGAAGGGGGTAAGATTATTAAAAATAAAATAGAAAAATTACAAAAATTCAACGATCGCGCACGTGCTAGTAAATCATTTGTTTACAAAACACTGCATTTCTCTGGTGATAATGGCGGTAAAAGAAGTTCTCACCTTTCGCGTGAGTAAATAGGCGCCACTCGTTTTCATCCATGTCGCCGTCCGGTAATTGGCATCAGTATGGTGTCAACTCGACAAAACTCTTCCCTTTCTACTTAAATAATGCATAACGGCAAATATTGTCTGTATGCAACTAAGTAATAGGATATGCAAATCCGTTGCAGCTGCTTGCAAACCGTGCAAATCTCTACTAACTTATTCATAAGCATCGATTATCCAAGAGGCCTACAGTTACCAAGTAGTTGTGTTGAACACGGCCATAATTATTAAGCAGGTCAGCAGTGGTTAGTTGCGTTGTCTCAACGGGAATATTTCCTAGCTAGGTTACTCGCAGACCGTTAACCTCCAAAACACAAATCTAATTCTTCTTACGTCTGCCATTGTCTCACCGACGATATTTTCAGAGCAGTCAACAGTTCCGCCTTTTTCGTGATTAACTGGATACAGTTCTCTTCATAAACTAATAAACAACTTCCACGCCACTTACAGACATGATATTTACGAGAAATAGGGTTTTTGGAAAGAGTAAAATTTGTCTAAGCACTGTCAACGTGATGTGTCAGTCGTTTCAAAAGATAGGTTAGACTTGACTGCATCGTTAAGATTAAATAGAACGTTTCCGTATTTATTATTTCTCTCGCTTGTTTTATTACTTTCTATCTTGTACTTTTACCTTGTTTATTACAATATCCTTCAAGTTTATTACGTTGGACCTAAATCAAAAATATGGCTAATACGCAATAAACGATAAAACAGGACATAACCTGTAATTACCTATAAAGGTGGCAATAGGAAGTTCCGCTATGTCCCACATAGCGCGCATAGAATTCTGAAACACTAGATTCGGTTGTTAGACGGGATAACCAGGTGTCGTTACAAGTGTCTTTTTTTCGGCACTGCACTCCGCCGAAAGTTTATGCATTGTTAAGAATCCGGTAGAAACAACAGCTGTAAGTAGATTTCTAGTGCAGTGCGTAGGCTTTTTTTATTTATGGCATTAGAAACGCCACATAAAATCTGTTATGGAAAATTCTCGATCACTGCTACAATTTCCTCTAGGAACAAATCATTATTATATACCAGTCCTTTTTATTCTTTATTTTAATCGTCTGATTATCCAGCATCTTATGGGTATTTTTTTTTTCTGGAATCGTCGGTCATTCAGCCACCATTCAATCAGTAAGAACTTGCCTACGACAACATACCAAAGACTGGTTCAGGGACTCGTTGGTTTTTTTCGTCCTTACGACTCACCCACTTCTACCTCCTCCACGGGACAAGGTAAAGGTGACCGGCACTTAGCATACGTACATAGTAAAGGTTATTCAACTCGAGAATGGAGCTACTCGGAGTAACGGTTTAGACTCGGACCTCGTGGAGGAACGTACAAAGGTACCATAAGCATTCAGTGAGCCGTGCAGTCGGAAGATCATCCTCTTCTTTGCTCGAAGTCTTTCCTGGGCACTTGCTTCGCGACGTGCTTTCGATAAATATCTTCTTTACAAGTGCTAGAAGTCGTTCTCTAATATAATTTTTGGCTTGAGCTGTAATAAGTGTCTATAGATTTTTGTACAGGTTGACGTTTTGAACTTATTTAGGGTTAGGGTACAGTGCGCGTTTTTTATTTTGACAGGGGCATTTTCTTACGAAAAATATTGTTTTCCCTTTCGAAGTCTTCGTAAGTCTACACTCTCGTGATTTCGAAATTTCAAAGAAGCGTGATCAACGCGTTTTAATTAGTGTGCTCAGTGTATAAATGCTGGTTGATTCTCGTGGATAAACAATAGGTGAGTCGTGCAGGATTGTAATAATACGTAAACTATCTTTTTTATGAATTTTCGACTCGACAGGATATTAAAAGTTTTCCTACAAGACACAAAGGTCTTATTGTAATTCACGAAGTGTTTAATTATGAGCCTTTATGTCTTTGCATACGTCAAACTAAATTTTCATACTCACGTCACGTAGACTACTCGAAATCTAACTCGGAATGATATCCTGCCTAATTATCTAGTATAATTAACCTAGATGCCCGTGGTAATGTCGGGTTATCATAATCGAGTGTTTACTGTATACGGATTATTAATTTAGTCGAAGAAACAGCAATGTAAAACAATTGTTATTATCCCGTATAATATCAGCTGTTTTTAATACGCATAATCAGTCTTCTGGAAACGTCTGGTTCTTTCACACTTCCTTTTTTTTTGTTACATACGCACAACACCGTAAACACCATATTGATGGCCATAATTAGTCACAGACTAGGCATCGAGTTCATGCATTTTCTTAGTATTTTAAATCTCGTAATCATTTACCTAGAGCTTAATTATAAACACGAATTTAATATTACACGCGATCAACGTCCTGGAAAAGGATCTCGTTATCCTGCAGATAGAAATACGGTACTGTTTGTCCTTTACAGCTAGACACATTCCAAACGCTTGCTTAGCGTATCTGGATATTCACCTATGTACATATGTGATACCCAGAAGATGCGTGACACATGCAAAACAACATGTCGACTTAAACCGCTTAGTACCGTTAGTGGACACGAATGTAAAGGAATAAGAAAAAATGCAACGGTAAAAAGTCCGTCTGATGATTCAAGGTGTTGGAATGTTTTATGAGAATGATATTGATCATTATAGTCCTCCAAAGAGTTATGATTTTTGAAAAATTTTTTATCATTTTTTTTTTACCAAGATTAACGGTGGCACAGTTATGATTTGTAGTACGATTATTTTTTTGGGAGCTTTCTTTGACAATTTTTATCTATTGTTATTTTTTTTACGACGTATGGCATCGTGCGCTCCTACTGATTTTTTTTTTAATTTTTCTATTCGCATTCCGCGAGCATCGAACGTCAAACGATAGTGACGCTGAGTTGGAATACAAAAGAGGGCTCGATAGAGACCTTGATGCATAAAGAGACAATAAAGAATTCGCATCATGCGAGAGTTAAGCGAGATATTGCGTCATTTGTTGGTTTTTGGATAGACTTTGGAATCACTTAACCGAGGTTATCGCATCTATTTCCACAGGGTGTTGTAGAACTGAATTTTTTTGGTGCAAGGCTTCTAGAAATTGGGACGACTTTCGTCATTTTTACGTTTTTATTTGTCATGTTCTCGAGGAAAGGAAGCCATTATGTCTGCAATCAGATGGTCATTGTCATTCGTTCGTATCAGCCATTCGAATCATGAATAAATTTTTTGGCAATTTTGAACCGAAAAGAGTTCTAGTCCTATTTTCGAGACGAATTTAAGAAATCAAATATCAGTGATTAAATAATGATTTTTCTGTTTTATCTTGTTCCAGTGAAAAAATGCGGCTAAAACCTCTAGGTATCCTAGTGATCCTGTTTCTGTCAGGATACTGCGATGCTAGACCACAGAAAGACGGTGAGTCCCGTCAGAAGGATAAATTATCATTTTTAACGTATAATGAATCCCGAGTTTTACTATTAACTAGGAAGAAGCGACATGCTTAATTAGTCGTGCAATTGCGAAACCCAAGTATAATACTGTTAAGCGATAATTTAGTTCATGCATGGGTTCGCTTACGTTATTAGTTACAATAAATCTATTTTATAATGACTATACTTACAATTAGTTTAGAAATGCGAAAAAATAAAAATGTAGCCGATCGTTAATGCTTCCTTGTATCCTTTGCAGTAGCAGCAGGATCAAATGAATCAAGAGCACAAGGGAAAGGGGAAGAACGGTGGCCATTGGAAGACAAAAATATTCCAGCGAGTCAAACCGTCAGGGGGAATAACAGGTATATGAGGATTTTGGGAAAAAGCCAAAATTATGATAATTATTATTATGATAATAATAAAGCTAGCATCGGCCATAGCTTCGATTTGAGGGTAACTGCTGATAACAGGTACAAAAGTCCCAAGGAATCTTTGAACAATATTCAAAAGGAAAATATTTTTTCCGGATTACCCAGGAACGTGAAGCATATGATAAATGATGTTGTCAAAAAAGTTAAAGTTATCGTTTCTCGAAATCAGACTAATCACTTTAAGGATTCTTTGTTAAAAGAGAATATAGGAAAACCAGGGCAGGTGAGTGATTTCCAAAATGACATGAATATTTCTAGTAAAGTGACACTTGGTAATTCAATATCCGAAGGTAAGGGTGTAAGGTTAAATTTAAATTCGTCCTTGTTCAATCCACATAATAAAATTGTTCTAGATTCTAAAAATAATAATAGTACCATAACCCGAGTGAAGCTGTTATCGAATTCGAAACCGGTTTCGATGCTTCAACTGAAGAACTGGCCGAGTCAGAGTCTTCAGAATGTCGAAGATCTCTTTAATTATGAAAAATACACATCGTATCCCGATGACGTAAAAAATTCCGAGTATTCCGCGTTAAGCGAAGAGAACTTATCGGATTTTCATAATATTCAAAAGAGACCAGAATCGAATGAGAAAAGGAAGCCACCTATTATAATTTTTCAAAATTCATTTCCGCCTAAAGTACCTTCGCCGGTACATATACCGGGTGTGATAACGGTTTATGATCCTGAACCATCACCTAAACCAGTACCGGAACCGGATCAGCAGGATATACAATGGCTAGAGATACCAGCTCTGACGGCCAATCAGAGTCAAGTAGATCTGGACAAAACTGAAGGACCTGTAGTGAACCAGTACGAATCGGTTTTTGAATCTCCTGTATCAAGTATACCTTCTAAGCCTGTCGAGCAAGTGCCTGTCAACCAGATTTATGGTGATTTTGAAAAACCAGATCATCATATAGATTATCATAGTCATACTTCTCACTTTGAGGATGAAGATGGCGATGAAGGTGATTTATCAGATAATCATAATTCCTACGGTGTCCAAAATTATCAGAATTCGTACATAGGAAATGGTTCACAATTTATTCCAATTTTACAAGATATGGTTGGTAGCACTGCCAACAATCCAGCTTTATTAGGTAAACCAACTTTAAATACATCCTCTCAAGTAACACAAAACACGGTAATTCATATTTTGAACACTGGATCCAAAAAGCCTAATGTTACTGTAACTGGAAATAAGGTACCACAGAATAATAAGACGTCCAGTGACATACAGAATTCAGCAAACCCACAAAATGTTCATATAATGTTCATGAATGATGAGAATCTGGAAAAACCGGAAATGAATGATTCGTCGGTAATCGATAGTGAAAACGTAAGATGTCCTACGATTATGATAAATTCTTATACAAAGGTTAATAATACCTTAGAGACCAAGGAGGGCTGCACAGATTTAAATATTGTAATTAATTCTCACGTGCTCAATACGAATATTATAAAATCCGGTAACCGACCGAGCACTTTGACATCCGTTAAAAATGATAAACCTCCAAATTCTAATGCTGCCACCATATCTAATTATCCAACCGACAAATATGGCAACTCCATCTATGAAAGTTCTTCAGTTTATCCTGGTACGTGGAATACCAACGATTACAGTGTATCGGTTCCTTCCGTATATCCACCATTTCAAAATGATTATTCCGAAACCGATAAAGTTCAGAATGATGAAATTGAGGAAACGGAAAGTATTCCTGACCAGGTATCGGCGTTCGAAGTTATCCAAGAAACAGAAATTAATATAGAAAATGAAAGTCCTTTGAGCGACGCTCCTGCAGTCCAGGACGTGAGCCCAGAAACTGAGCCTCTGGATGGGCCAACGAGTCCTGCTGGAAACGGCATGGTACCGGTTGCAGAGTCTGTAGGAAACGATGTAGGAAGTCAAGTGTCACCAGCTGTGACTGGTCCAGGTCAATCGGCAGCACAGTCGGATCCTGCAGGCATAGGATCATCTTCAGGATCACTTCCGGGATTACCAAATGTCGGCAGTGTTCTTTCTACAATTCCAAATCAGGTATCAGGTTTAACAGGGGGTCTAGGTGGTTCTCAGGGTGGAAGTACCCTGGCAGGAGGTTCTCTAGCTGATGACGATGATGACGATGACGATGATGATTTTGGTTTAGGATCTTTAAGTTTGGCTGATACTATGACCTCGTTTTTCACATACTTCACGTTCCTCAATCCGTTGAATTATGGACTGTTCAGTTTTGCTATGGCGCCGTTCGCTGTAATGGCGGCTGGGGCTCTTGGCGCCGCGGCGGCATTCTTTCCTTGGGCTTTTCCATCTGTTTTTGATTTTGGCCGAGCCTCCGATCACGTTACTATTAAGTTTAGACCTAATCTTGAGGAGATCGTTAAGCAATCGATTCACAAGTATAGAAATTGGAACGAGTGGAAAAGTAGACGAAGGAAGCGGAAGAGATAAGGTAAAAAGATACTCTAGCGCGTCAGTTACTTTTTTAGTTCTGGATTCGGTTCAGCAGCAACAGCAATGCAGATACTCCAAAGGCTAGAGTGTAGGTTCGACATGTTTATTTGTGAAATAAAATTTATTAGTATAATAGTTTACCTTGATCCTTATAATCCCATGTGTTTAACTGATAAGAAGAATTATCTAAGTATCGTAGTCCTGCTTTTTGGTAGAAGTGTTAATGAACTTTTTTTTTTATATTTTTGTATTACACGTTTAAACGATTCTATGGATTTAAACTAACATTCTTAACTAAACCAGTGGATCTAAGTGACTAAATTTGTATGATTAATAAATTATTTTTTATAATAAATGTCTTTATGTATTCTTAACGGCCTGTTTTTTTTTCAATACGGTTTTTAATCGCTCGAGGAATAGTAAGCCAATAATGAAACAGAGCAAGAAATCTCTTTAGGTTCTTTAGAAGTTCCAAAAATATGAGAAATTATCTCGAAAAAAAAAGTTACACCCTATTTTGCATTTTCTATAAAAATTCTAGTGATTTTTAACTCAGCGATAGACTACATTTCAAATTATTATGTATACTTTCAGTGGTCAGACAAGCAATGGCAACAGAGAATTCAAAGATCTTCAAGATATGGACCAGTCGCTGAGGACCGTGGCCACACAGTTGCTCAACGTAACAAATCCTGACGAATCAAACACAAATATCGCATCTAAAACTGTTAACAATGGTCCGTCAAAACTTTTATCTGTTGAAAAATCTGAAAATGTCAAGAAAGCAGAAAACATTGTGAGTAAAAAAAATACAGAAGAGAGCAGTTCGTTAATAAAGGAAATAAATTCTGAAATAAGCAATTTGGAATCTATGGGCGTGAGCTTTGGCAGACCAGTTAATTCAAAATTCGGATATTTTGAAAGTGGCCATCCGGGACAAGCAATGGCAATTACCGAAGAGGAACTCGAAAAGGAATTAAGTGGTATAAGGGAAACAACAGTGACTAAAAATGTTCTAACGACGGCTGGTGGAATTTCCACTTGGATTCTTTTAAATCCTCCATCAACCACCCCAAAAGCAGAACAGGAAGTGGAAAAGAAAATTGAGAAAAAACCTGAATCTCAACCTCAGCCTATTATAAAGTCTACAGCTACGATACAAAAGGTAGAACAATTCTCAAAAATTGAACCCAAACCAACAGCCACTATAGAAAAAGTTCAAGCACAAACAACATCTCATAAAAATTCACAAACAACAAGCAAAGTTGTTCCTGCCAGTACAAGAAGAACAACAGCAACACCGAAACCGGATAAAATAGTGCCAAGTACTGAAAAAGTGGATAAGCAAGTTACGACGACAACAACAACAACAACAACAACCAGTAGCAGAATTCCTACTGACAAAATTGAGAGCTTCACGACACCAAGAACAACTACAATCAAGAAAGTCAATATTCCTAGTCGCACGACAGTTAAAACAAAAGTATCAATTGGTTATGGAAGCGGCACCACTCCGAGACCATTGAGTACAAAGATCATGAGGCCCAACTTCAGCAAACCCAATAAACAACCAAGCAGAACAACCACACAGAACCCGGAATCTGTAAAGAATGAAAACACGTCCAGTCCTAAAATTGAAAAAGTCACTTTCCGACCGGTTCAAATGATTTCCACGCCTAAACCTGAACGACCAATGTTCATTAACAAGATAAAGGCTTCTGTTCTCACTGAGATGCAAAAAAGTACCACCATACCACCAGCAACAACTGCTCCTAAGATACAGCATGCAGCGTCCAACTTTACCGGATCCGACCTCGTTGAGGTACCGATGAAAATAAAAACTGAAGGATCTAAGGTCAATAACGTGCTTAAGGTTCAGCTAAAGAAACCAGTCGATGAAACAACCACGATTGAGATTGAGCCGATAAAGGGGAACACGCCGGTATTGAACAATGGAAAGGTCGATAAGGTCAATAAGGATACAAAGAAGATTTCAAAGACACAGGAGACTAACGAACAAGTTCAGGAGGTTCTGAATAATTCGCAGATCGATTTGAAGTTTGATTTCAATCCAGAATTGACTAAGGTCGATATGGAAAGTTCTACTGAAGTTGTAACAGCAAGTACCACAAAGAGACCTAGAAATAGTTCTAATAAACGTAAGAAGAATAAGGTCAGAAGGCGAAAACCTTTAACTTCGACAACTTTATCAACGACTACTACCTCTGCTTCGACGACGTTGGCAGAATCAAATGAAATATCTACAGAGTCGAATGTCATTGAGAATTCCATTCAAGAATCTAAGGTAGAACCAGAGACCAATTTGGCGAATGCCACAAAGAAAACAAAAAAACCCTTACAGAAACCCATAAGTACACAAATATATAATTTTCTTAGTAGAGAAGTCATGCCCAGTTTCGGGGTGATGTCGTTGGTAGGTTTGGGTCTTGGATTAGCCTCTTATTTCCTGTATCCATTTGGCGGTGTGATAACGCGACGTAATTACGAGGTAGAGCCTAATTATAAGTATAATTTGGACGAGTATGGCGGAAATTATGGTCAAAACGAGGAGGAAGTATTTTCAAAAGTTCTGCAGGGTATGACGAATCATGATTCGAAGTTTGGAGGTATCAAGGATTATGAGAATAATTATTATCGGTATCAGCAATACGATGGGCCTTATGTGGACCCAAAGGCTACCAAAAAGATTGACCAGAGGTATCCGACTTCTGTGGCTCCTTCATATGGACCCATTGAGAATGCTTATGACCTCAAGTATCGTAATACGGAATTCAAGTATCCTGACGTACCGACAACGTCAAACTACTACGATCGACAGAAGCAAGAGTTCGCTGCTGCCAATGACGCCACAGGGAATCCACAATATGTTGTTGGTAATGTACCGAAGGAGTACTCAACGTTTGACAATAAGGCCGGGGACCAAACGAATTCGAATCATCGCGTCAAGGAAAACATTCAAACAACATTTGAGCAGAGTATCGCTCAAAATTATAATTTCCCAAAAAATCCTGTGAATCTTCCACAAAATTTTGCACAGCCCGAAGCCCAAGCATTAAGAGCTGAGGGTCCATACGAAGAGATAGAAATATCACCCACTGCGGTGGCGGTAGAACATGGTCCTAGAGCATTAAAAGTGAAGAGATCTGCAGATCTTCAAAATATGAAGCTATCCAGAAAAGCAAGGGAATCCGTTATCCAAATTATTCCCTCAAAGAGCGAAATGGAAATGGAAGAGAAGGAAATGGAGAATGAGGAGAATTTGAGTAATGAAATTCTTGATATATTGGACTCTGTTATACCAGGAAGTGAAGCCGAGAAGAAGCACAAGGACAAAGAAGTCCTTCACAAGATCAATGAGCATGTAAAAGCTGAGAAGAAGAAACACGATGAGAAGCTTAAGAGTCACGAGAAACATGGTCACACCGAGAAGATCGAAGTTGCGTCGAAGTTGCAGGATAACGCGATAACTTCGACGTCAGAAGAAAAGAGGGTCGACGCTACCAGTATGGAAGCTTCGAGAGAAGAGACCACACAGGCTTCATCGATAAGCAAGCATGAAAGTACAACGTATAAATTTACTGAAGATAGCGAAGAGGAGGAAGAAGACGTGAAGGATAATGAAGATACAACTGTGGAACCGTCAGATGATATTACAACGGAAAAAAATGAAAACGAACACGAAGAGGGCTTCAATGTCTTCGGCTTTGTGAAGAGGATCGCTGAGATCAAATTTCGACTCGGTTTAACAATACTGAAACATGCTAGCGAGGGTTTTGCTAGATATTTGGGTCATGTTCAGAAAAGGATTAACGGCGAGGAGTAAATAGGTAAAATTCATAATAATGGCTCTCTTCGAATGGTGTATGCTTCAATTTTATATCTGAAGAACTGAAAAATTGAACTCGATAACTATAATTGCGAATGCACTTGGACATTTACGATTAATTTAAATGATGGTCAAGTGCATTCTGTGGTACGTAATTTTTCAAAATCTTGGAACGCTACATTACGTCCCGTTTCCATTAGAATTTGAAAGATTTTTATATGATATTGCTCTCTTAGGTATTCACATCACTTCTATTTTTACTACCGAGCATATTGCAATGACTTCGTATTGGCTATTAATATACAGTATGATTTTAGTATTAAGGTAGTATTAAATAAAAATATCAAATATAGAAAATGCTATAGTAACACAGATACCGTGACATTTTCCATATTTTAATTGAGTCTAAAAATAATTTCGACTAGCGAAAAAAAAAACATAATAATTTATTGTAAAGTATATAAATACAAGTAAATATATTATAATGCGATATTCTTTAATGTAAATAAATTATAAGGATTCTTGGACAAGCGAAAATACACGCATATAATATAACCTCACTTATAATTTCATGCATACTTTTTTATTATTTTCAGTGAGGAAGAGATCGCAAGAGTTCAAGGCCACACGATTCATGGCTAATACTAAATTATCAGTCTACTTAAACTATAAAAAGAGGGACGAAACGATAATAAAATAAATAACATCAAACTTGCAAATAAATAAAATCAAAGCGATGAAAGTTAGATGAATAAAAGTGGAAGCAAAGTACAAAAACGTACGACAATCAAACTGAACAATCAGCATTTTCATTGATCAATCAAGGTGTTTCCATGATCATGAAAGATCACACTGATTTTGGAATTTTGAAAACCGGTTTTGTCACTTCCTGAAACTAATCTATCTCGTTTACATTCTGAGTAATTTCGTTCTTTGGTTGTTCACCTTGAAGGCGACATTATCAAGGGTATAAGAATCTTGTAAGCTGTTCTCGGTAAAAAGTCTTCCTAAGGATCTTCTCTTGCGACCCAGCATCATGGGTATCATCATGGCCATTGTAGCCGGTAACATTCCAGCTCCAACTGCTGCCAGTACTGCCGAATTGGACGGTTGTCTTACCAAGTTGTTTCTTATTGGTTTTCGGGTGATAAAAGAAGTTTGATCTTTTTGCTTCTCATATTCTTTCTGACTTTGATCAACGGTCTTGAAAGTTTTCTCAACCTCGAGCAATCCACCATGGGAGGTGGTAGTGTTGGTACCATTGATAGATGGCAGGACAGTCAATCTGACTTGACGTTTTGACGTCATAACGGGAATGGCTGGATCGGGAGCATCGGCCTTTGTCAATTTTTTACCAGACTCTATGATCTTCACTCCTTCTCCATTCAGTGCGTCGATCTTGATTGATCTTTGTCGTGATTTCGAATATCCACGATTGGTTGATAACAGAATCCACTGACCGTCACCACTGGATGGATGAGATGGCGGATGTTCGGTCGTGTATTTGTATTGAGAAAAATTTGGTCTATCGAAACCATTTGATTCTGGATAATGTGGTGGTCGTCCATTAAATTCGGCTTGTTTTGATGGGAAATTGTAATTATGGATTTTCCAATCATTCCTATCGTCACCATTATTAATTTCGGAATATCTGTCGTAGGCGTAGGCTGGTTTCGATATCTGAGGTCTGTCCCAGCTATTTGGAAAGTTCGATGGTCTATCGTCTGTTATTATGTCAGTGCTCTGTTTATAGGAATCGGATGGCATTTCTGGTGGCCATTTTTGTGCTTGACTAGGATTAACGTTGAATTTATTATCTTCAAAGTATGACGGCCGTGAAGTCGGTCTTTCCGGTTTGTACCACGGTTTATCATTGGCTGCGCTTTCCGACCAGTGTGGTTTGGGTTTTTCGTACCTGAAAAAAATAAAAATTTATAAAAATTACAGACTTAAAAACAGTCCTATTATTACAATGAAAAATTACCATGGTTTTTCGATCTCATACGCAGGTCTAGATGGAAAATCCGATGCGTATGGTTTCCCACCATTTGGTTTCTCCCATGGTTTCATCTCGGGCCACGGTCTCTGCGTACTTAAATTAGCTTGCCATTTTGATATTTTACTTTTCGACCAAGGAATGGCGTCCAATGTGACCCAACCATTCCTATCGTCATGATGATCATTTGACCAGTACTTGTTTCTCTTCCAAGTATCATTCAAGTCTCCAGTCAGCTGAATAAAAAAAATCAATATGAATTTTATTTGAATCAAGTATAATGATCAGTTATGTAAAATTATCAGTTACCTGATCTTCATTCAGTGTTAAATTCGATCCACTTTCAGTCGAATTATTTGACTCGTGATCAATAGTACTTATCAATTCCGAGGTTGAATCATGAGTTTCCATAGTGACAGAATCAAGTGGTTGTTTGACAACAGTAAAGGGATACTTGTAATTTTTTTCAGTAGTACTTTTGATCTTGGTGGCATACTCTTCAAGAAATTTATTGAGAACATCAGGATTGAAAGTTGATGACTCAACGAAAGAATGTCTTTTTTCAAATTTCAAGCTATCAACCTGTTGCGATTGATCTTTTTCAAAATCCGTATTGGACTGGTCTAAAGGACTTTTCGTAATGGCAATTGGATCTTGAACGATCCTGAGATTATCATGCTTAGTCTTAAACAGATCCGAGGCATTGGAATTGATCTTGATGAGATACCTTGTATTGGCAAATGATCCATCCAATAGCAAACCGATCATGAACCATACAATTCCTCCAGGTACGACCATCTGTAACGTGTATTATAGATCATAAATTAACAATTAAAATAATAGAATCTACATATCGCAGACACTTCCTAACTTTGATCCTCCTTCACTCGATCACAGTCACATGAAATGAATTTTTCGGGAAAATAGTAAAAAAAAAAATACAAATGAAAAAAAAATCTAATATCGACACACTGCTCACAAAAATATAGTATAAAGTAAAAAATATATTTTTCATAAAAAAATAAAATAATATATGTACACTCAAAGCAATGATCGAGCATTGTAAGGTCTCATAGATTTTGAGTTATCACCCAATATTCACAGTCACTAACCGTCGTCAATGGCGCCGGCGCGATTCCGATTCTAGTTACATAAACAAAAGCGTTAGAACCCGTTACTGCAGTAATGACCTTAACTCTTCAAGGTCCGAGATAGTTCTGGGCCTTACTCGATGCCCTCGTTTGCTTTTAATCCAGATCCCCACTTCGTGAAGTGGTCCATTTTACCTTGCACTCGGTCGACCACCACCAGGAGAACGTACCCTCTTCTTCTCCTTCCTTGCATCTCCTTTATTTCTCCTTTACCCGTTTTCCACATCTTTTCTCGGTTACTCTGTCCCCTCGTATTCATAGCTTGTTGCTTCTGTAATACAGGTTTACGAGGCCCAAGACGGACAATGATTCAGTGAGGCATAAGACACGATCCAAGATAAGTGTAAACGGTCGATCATGCCTGCCGAGGCTATGCATAAAATTTGTAAAGAAAATTTTCCAAAATTTTCTAAAAAAAAAACAACATAATCTACAGTCAGTTTATCCTCTTTTCGAATACCATCACTTTATATGATTCAACTCAGCGACACGAGAGTTGCTACAATAAGCAGCTTCGTCACGCCCTAATTGCTTCTCTCGTCGAGACAATCTCACACTTTGTAGTTCGTTAATATATCTGCTTAGCACTTGATAGGGGAGGGGAGACACGTAATTAGTTTTATTTTTGCCACTTTTAATGGCTCGGACGCAGATTTTGTGTCTGGTGTAAAATATTTTCCCTAACCAAAAACCTACTTTCACCATTTCGTTATTCTCGTCCTCCTAATTACCGCAGGTGCGTGTATATACAGTTATTCTAAATTTTGACAAAGATTATCAATCGACGTCACACTGCTCTTAATTTTGGATAATTCGTTGACAGGCACTGACACCGATCGTTAGTCCGAACGAGTAAGGGTCGACAACTGTGGAATGACAAAAAGTCAACGTGACTGGCCAGTTTGAGACGGTCTTACAGTGAAATAAGTCGCGGACTAATCGCGCCGGAATGGCCGTACTGGATCTCGGTCGATTTTAGCGCTTTCTCGGCCCAGAAATCACCTCGAGCACTAAGATATTCGTTGTTCGGTTCCCAGTCGATCCCTTTTCTTTGCGAATCTTTCATTCCACTGTTTCCTCTCTTACTCAAGAAACTGCCGGTACCAACCATTGGCATTAAAAAAAATTCCTTCATCCATACCGAAACCTATATAAATATAGTTGTAATTTTGATTTTACGGCACTTCCTCTTCGTCGCTACTACTATTTTATACCCGTGGAGATACTATGAGCCAACTATAAGTACCCGCACTCGTCTTAACGATATACAAGAAGAGTCTTTCTCTGTATGAAGTTTTCTCATGTTGGCCTACTGGATCCGAGAATCGGGTCAGTGATGAGATTACTGCAAAAAATACATGACGCCGCAAACGCTACTTTCATTGTCGGTCAGTTCAAGCATAGGAGCTCGCATTAAACAGGAATTACCATGGAGACTTAACGTTGTTTAATAATTACGTAGAAAAGGTGGAGGGGGTTTGAACAAAAATTTGTATAACATTTTAATGTCGAGCGAGGAGCGTTATTTTTTTTCAAAAAATTTTACGCTTACAATTAACTTGACGTTGCGACGTCTTTATGTCGGTGTATCTAGAGAATATGAAAAAGATTTACAAGAACTTTCTAGGAAAACACTGGGTCTCCCGGTACCGTTGACCTTATTACGTTTCGCTGCTTTAACCAAGCGGTATCCGTCTGTCGATTTGATGCATTCAACAAGTATTTCAAGTACTCGATAACGTTAGTTTATTCGAATTACTTCCAGCTGACGAGAAATCGATCATTCGAGACTAGAATCTTCTTGTATCTCGATCATTTGGATGAGTAAGGAAATTTCACAATTTTTCCATTATCGCGTAACGCCTCGAGTGGTTCATTTTTTTTTAAATATTTTCTTCTTAGTCATTATTATTATTCTTGGTTATTGTCATTAGAAAACTCATTGTCGACATTCTGGAGACACCTTCGTGCTTCGCTGATATTCATAAGTGTCTGGCTGAACTAAAGACGACGTATTCCAAGCGTTTTTCTATGGGGCCGACGGTGGGAGGGGGGGACAGCTAGAAGGGAGGACCGATTAAAAAATTATGAGATACGTTTACGTGGTAAGGAAATCTTCACGCTTTTTAAAAATAAAAAACTTCTCCCTGCTGCTTGCTCGTAGGATAAAGATATGAGAGTCGCTTAAACGCGCTTTAGTATTGTGAACTTTGTTACGGAGGTAACATCTCCACACGGTTTATTATCTTACAATAGTGTATTTTTCGGGCGGTTTTTCATCTTGAAGGATTTTCTTTTTTATTTGTATATCATGGTTCTTATGCTGAAACTGATTTTCTTGCTGATCGTTGAGCTCTTCGCTGCTGATAGTTTCTGTCAGGATAACGTCGAGAGCAATGAAAGTCACGGAGATCAGGACGTCTTCGTGAGACTGGAGAACCAGTTTGCAGTCGGTAACGTTACTGACGAGAATGTCGTCCAGGTTAATGTCTCCGCTGAAGAGAATAATGAAAATGACACGAGTTCGAAAAATATGTCGAGTCGAGGGGAATTGTCGAAAAATAATACAGAGGAATTTCGACCGAGTCTGCATCTGGGTGAGATCGAAGAATATCGAATAACAAATTCAAATTTGTTTAATAACCTGAAAGACATAAAATTTGAAAATAATATCAGCTCGGATGGTGAAATTGATAGCGGAGTGCGACTGATAGAACAACGTAAAAAAAATCGGAATCAATATCCTTATAATGAATTTTCGAAACCAATAATACAAAAAAATCACAATTTAGATTTTCGACCTAATATGAATTCTGAAATTACTTTTGGTGCTCCTGGCCATTCTCAAAATTCTTATTTTCCTTCACTGCCTTCGTTAGTTTTTGAAAAACCAAATAATCCTATAATCATTGGAAAGAGACCCACGTATCTCGAGTCTGACGATTTTCAATATTCTTCGACTTCTTTTGGAAAACCTTCCAAGTTTCACAGTGTTACCAATTACGTCACGCCATATTCCTCCGAGGTTCATGGGTACCAGTACGTAACACCTGCAAATTTTGAAACCAACCCTGAGCCGGATGTTATCGATTATCCACCCGGCTTTCATGACTCCAACAACGAGAATCTTCAGAGACCGGAAACTCTCAGCTATAATACGTTTCCTTCACACGAGACAACTTTTACCAAGGCACATAGATTCCCATATAAGTTTTATCAGGAACCAGTTAGTTTCCAGGATACGAGTATTGAGTACATCGAGGATGGACCTCCAAACGTAAAAATATCGAAATTTAAAAGGTATTTGGAAAGTTTCGATACTTCCAAAAGATTTAATAGATATCGCTATATAAATTGTTGTGTCTTTCATAAAATTCGATTTCTGTCCCAGTCAATCTCCGTGGAAGAAGATCATTCATTTGATAGGAACATTCTTACCGCTAGGATTTCTTTTGGCTGCCCTGACGCCAAATGTCGTTCAAATTGGAAATACAACGTAAGACAATTTTTGATACTTTTATCGTCAAAGTTAAAACAGTCGTATTCATATATGTGATACTGTTTCAGTTCGCCAAACATTCTACTATCGAAATTGCGTAACGTGGACATGCCAGTTGAGCACAAAAGTTCAAGAATGGATGATAACATTGTCTGCGAGGAAGAGTCAATATGCGAAATAATTTTGGCTGGCAGTAAACCAAAATCAAATTTGCTGTACAACGTTTTATGGAATTTTTCGACTAGGTAATATCTTAATCAAAAAATCCAGTACTGTAAAAGTTCTCATGTGCATTATATAAAAATGGATTTTTAGAATGTCCAAAGAAGACGCAACGAAAAATGGTCTTGGTGAATTGTTCGAAGCTGTGAAGAAAAAGAACTGCAGTCTAATAGTCTGTTGATTCACGTAACGCTGTACCTAACGTATTCACGATTTTGAAAAAAGGCAAATAATTACGTAAAAACCCACACGTATCGTACGCATAATTCAATATTTACTTCGTGAGAAATTTTCATCAATTTGTGTTACACGTGTCCAGTGCCGACTGTTTGCATATGTACAACGTGAAAGTGTCTGAAAAAAAGCGAAAACCAATTGGAGACGATCGTTATAATACAAGGGAGTGTGTGTTAAAAAATTTTTTCTCTCTACCGATAGCTCGTTCCAAGCTACAAGTGAAAGTAGTCACACGGTATAATTGGGTCAAACATAAGTGGCCGCACACGAGGATTCACACTGGAAAGAAATGAGCGGCACCTTTCTTTAAGGATTGTTTTGTCTTTTCTATTATATGGGATATAGATATATATATACTATATATATTCTAGGTAGATCATTACCATTGAACATCCATTAGAAAATGTTAGCCAGTAAAACGCGTCACGGTTTCTTTATATCGCTCTGGTATTTCCACCTTTTAAGGTACAAGTTTACTCATTTTACTTTACTCAATGAGCAGTATCAATATATACTTGTATTCTATAGTTGTGGCCTCATAAACGTCAGGAGCCATTGGAAAGTCTGGTTGAAAGAAAAGGAAAGAGAAAGATAGACAAAAAGAAACGAGACAACGATAATCGTGTAAAGTCCCAGTTTACCTGATTTTACCAGAAAAATACATTATTGGCACAAACTGGTTTTTCAATGATCTACAGAAGAAATAAGCGTCATTAGCATTTAGCCCAATTACCAGTTGTCATCGGACGTACCTCATTTCCGGAGCTCAATCATCAATTCCGGAGAAGACTGCACGCGCATGCGCACATTATGCCGCAGTATTCGTATCTTTCACTGTACCAAATGATAGCTCCGCGTTTTCACTTCAGGAATTTAAGGCGAGACTGTGATTATCGTACCTGGTAACCTAGTCTGTGCTGAATTTAAGATCGTAAATCTCATTTCCGACAAAACAGTTGGCAGGACTGAATTTTAGGTGAATTATTTGGTAGAAGACGTAGAATTACGATATAAGTGAAGAAAAATGAAAATCAAGGAAAAAGGGTTATTCGGTTTATTAAAAAAAATATATATAAGGGGGACAATTTCATTGTGATCTTTATTTTTAATAAACTTCCGGCTCGTATGAAAAATAGTTGTACTAATCTTGACTGTACCAGCTGAATAGTCAAGGTTCCACGAAACTGGTTCCAAGCGAAATTTATAGATACTAGCAAACACTTTGTCTTTGGTATGTCAAGGAAAACGAGTGTGTATAGTAAGTTAGATAATAGCTTGAACACAGTATGGAAGACACACAGAAGGCGTCCTGCATTAGCATCAGGACAATTAAAGATATTTACATAATTATCTATATTATATTTTTTTTTCATAGTGGTTTAAGGACAGCGATGATGAGCCAACGAATTTTTTTTTGTAATCAGAAAGTTTCTGGGAGGTTATGTTAGTCTGTGATATTATAAAATCGAACAGTGCCGTTGATGCAATATTTAATGCGTACTTGAACGTTATCGGGTACACGTGTGAACAATGCCAATGAAATTTAAAAACTTCAACAAGCACAGAGCCGTATTATCTTTTCTATGCTACAGCAAGGGAAATTAGTCACGAAACCTGCTAAGAACAATGAACGTGTTCTCTTGGTAGACTTATGGCATTATTGCTCTTACGTTTTACAGATTCATTTCCCTTTTCAAATTGACTGATTTACTGTTTTATCTTAAAAATAGTTGCCAGGTGTGGTTTGCGTTATTAAGAATTCGATCGACTCTCCTCTCTCAAAGAAATTTCTTGATCCCATTTGGGGTTAGTAGTCGAATCAGGCAGACCGAGCTACACGTTCTCCATTAGTTACGAGGTTGCAGGTGTGTATTGGTGATGCTGGACTTTCACTGAAGGTCTCTGAACTCCTGTCTTGTTGCTTCGAACCTCCGGACTTGTCGTTCGTGAACTTGAAATTGGACGAAGATAGCGAGTGGCATGATACTTGAGTTTTGTATAAAATAAAATTTCACTCTATAAATGGTCCAAGGGGTATGACGAATTTTTTATGAAAATAATATTAGATTTCGGTTCACTTTTCATGAAGAATTAAGTGTCCTCACAGTTTGAGATAATCCATGTTAAAAAATCTTTTAATAAATAATGATATTATTTTTAATATTTTTTTTTAATTAAGGCTTTTTTAAATTAAATATCGGTACATTCTTTGGCTGATTTTGGTTTAATAAAATATATTAAAAAATGTGGATGTTTATTTTCTGATATAAAAATTCACGAATTCCTTGTGGATGCTGTTTCAGTTTATTGCTCAAATTGGCAATCATTCGGAAGTTAGTCATGAATGTTAATAATAATTATAGTCGCGAAAGCTTCAAAATGAAAATTTATTTTTTACTGTTTCAAATAAATTTAGACAACCTTAACGATGACCAAGGATTGATGAACGTCATTCATTCATATGAGCAATCATATGGGAGGTGGGACGTAGTCGAGATGTCCATCGACACAACGCGAAGAAGTGGGTCAGAGAGAAGTCTGTAGTCTGTAGCGACATGAGAAGCCGCCAGCAGATTGCCGTCAGTCTCGTGAGGATATCCCGGGAGTCAACAGGTGCAGAAGTATAAAACCAGATTCGGGGTGAATCGATTGATTTGGAAATATCGAAGGGATAATAAAAAGATAAGAGACAGCGATCGGGGAACTTGCGATGCAGCCTTAAGGAAATCACGTTTTTCGCACAGTGTTTGTTACTCTGGGTTCGAGCATAAAAAATCGTTATCAGTGAAGTTTGGTATAAACGTTATCACTAAGCATATCAAGGAAAATTATCAAGCTACAAAATGACAAGATACAAGGTATTTGAATATATATATATTTTTTTTTTAGAATTGATCAATATATATTTTTGTAATTTTTCTAATTACACAAATTTCTATAGCGACTAGAAAAATAAAAGAAACACGTGGAAAGGTCATATTTAATTAAATATAATTTTCGCTTATATTTCATAATTGCACTATAGTGTCACTGACAATTGAGCTCCATATACGAATGACCGTTACCATGCACAATCTTGATAGCAATTCTAATCGCATTTGCAATCGCAAGAGGGTCTCTGGACGTGGCACTGGAATTGCTTAGAAAAACTAGATCGACTTAATTACCACGTAATTAATGTCGGCAGACGATTTTCTGGAGCGGAAACATTGTGTGACACGGATGAAGAGCACGTCACGTGATGTCCGGTCTTTTCGCACGAATCTTCCTGTTGGATATAAATCAACTTATATATAATATATATTTATTATAAACGTCTAAAAATTGCGAATGCCATTAAAAAATACTAATAATTACAATCGTGATATAACGTAATACCAAACTGTTGATGATGATCCCTCGAATGACTATTACAGTCAGTAAGTTTTACGTTGGTTTGGTGCCAGCCGTTATTGTCCTTCTTACAGGAATAATTATTCCCTTGATAATAGAAAGTATCCAGACCTACCAGCTGGATGCTTTGTCATTTTCTAATCTCAACCGATGACACTCTGGAATACCGGTAATTTCTATAATCTCTATAAACCATTAAATTTCTCCAGTCGCTGACTGCATTATGAATTGTCTACGTTCACGGTACATTAAGATACAGATAGATATGGAATTTACGGATATAAGTGACAAAAAAATCATTTCCAAGAGACAAATTATTGAGTACAAGTCATCAGTGACAAATTTGATCTATCGACTGGTCTAGTTTTAGAGTTTTGTATGTTACATTCAATTATTCTATTTTACATTCAGTGCCGGTAATTGTTACTGTATGGATTACGATTACGTAGTTTGACGTTTATTGACGTTAATGTGTCGGATCCATAGGAAAGCAATATGACGGGATTAGAAAACTGCATACGAACTTGTAAGACTGCGTGTGCTTGGCCAACTTTCGAAAACCTTTTGAAACTCATTTTACATGCGAAACGGCTCGTGTCGACTGTACAGCCGACAAAACGCGGACTTCAGCAAGGAGATATCGAGTGCGTGATCAGTCGGATGCGTGCGTGCTTGTCTATATCTATAGGTATGCATGGTATGTAGATGAAGTGAAGCGTGTATGTAGAAACTTTGAGAAGCGTATTGGAAAAAGTTTTAGGCAAGTCCGTTTCCCATTATTGGAAATAGGGGACGATCGTGCGAATTTTTTCATGAAAACTAGATATTTTTAATTTTTAATATATTGACGTACAAGTGAAGACTAAGGGGATTTTTCTTTTTTGTACTTTCAGGTGTCGCTGCTAGCCATTTTCTTAATTGGGATTAATCTGTCGTCTGGTGATGAAGTACCAAAGCCTAGTTACGCTAGGACTGTTCTTAAAGTCTCTAGGAGCCTTCCTGGTGAGACTGAAGAGGTCAAGGTTCGCACTAGTGAAGGAAATATGGCGACGCTCATCGTGAAGAGAAGAGAGAAGAATGAATTGGATGATCTAAAAAATGTGGAGAAAAACGCTGAGAAAAGTGAGGTTAGTTCCGGTACGTCATTTTTGGGCGGAAATAAAAATTTTGAGATGCAACGGAATAAGGATGACATTAAGAAGTCGGAAGAGGCTCAGGTCGAGCACATTAGAACTCAAGTTGCTGGTTCTGAGGGTGATAAGAAGAATAACGAAAACTTTCGTAAATTGACGCTGCCGGAAATGCAGTATTATAATAAGGATACGGAAATTGATTATGGCAAATGGACTCCTTTAACGGATACCGGAAGAGACTTAAAAAATTCGGAGGAAAGCGCTGAAGAGTATGTAAACTGGAGACCGGTTGTAAGCGATAAAAAAATTACCACCGAGGAAAGAACTAATTATGCCAGGATGGATAATCCTGTTTATCAAAATCAAGGATTAATCTTGGCGCGAAATTTTGAAAATCGTCAAGAAAGAACTTTTGGATTTGATGATTTAAATCCTGATAAGATTGTTGGTAACCAGGGTGCGCGCTATACCTTTTTACCGCATCAACCGAGACCTCTCACGAGGACGAATATAGGTGCCAATCTTTCTAAAAATCGGGATGCCAAAAACGTACCACCGGAAGTCATCATACGATCGGAAATTAATGTGAAATCAATACCCAAGAGAACACCGATGACATTGGATTCGGATGGGACTCCTGTTATACATGGGAAGCGTGTGCCAGACGAGCCAATCGATAAGATACAAACGTGGAGGAATTCCAGAGTCATTAATAATAAATTAATTCTTGATGGTGCTACTACGATAACGACTGATCCAAGTGCTACATTTTTCTCAGCTGACAATCTAGTCGAGAAACACAGATTTGATCGTTTCTTCAAAGACGTTAATCAACGTTACGGTCGGAATGCCGATAATGTGGAAAGAAATGTGTATTTCGAATGGGATCCCAGAAACTATCAGAACGAGGCTCTAAAAGCTGATGTTTACGAGACCAAAAATGAAAATTTCAATTCGAACATACAGAAGAGAATGCTTCATCTTGACAATATAGCGAGTTATCCTAATTCTCAACTTTACACACCGGAAAGTCAAAAAATCGCACCGGTAGCATTGAAGTCTGGCGTTCGCGCACCGGTGCTCCAGTACGCTCATCCTGAGTTGGGTGTTCAGCCTGCTAAGATTGTTAAAAATGAGAAACGGATGCCTGATAACTTTCCTGAAAATCAGAACTCTTTCACTGAGCAACGACATAAGAAAAAATACGTTTTAAATGACAAAAATTTTGTTGATTCCTACACGATAAAGAACTATTATCCAAATCAACATTTTTATGGTTTAAAACAGCGAAACGAACTTCCATTTTGGATTAAGATATCCGAAAATTTAAGGAACCAATTTTCCACCGGAGTCGAAAAGGTTTCACAATTAACAAGACCAGTCTTCGATCCACTAGTTGAGGCCACTCAAAAAATATCAAAAAATTTGGGTCTGTCCAAGGGTCAACAGGCTCAGGAGAAAGTGGGCACAGTCGCTTCCGGATCCTCTATACTCATTCCTGCACTAGGTCTGGTTGCTTCAGGAGCTGCTCTAGGTATCGGCGCAGTCGCCGTAGGTAGATACCTGGACGTCGATGTCCTGAAACGTTCCAACGACGACGACACGAATCTAGAACACAAAAGAGCCTTGGAATCGATTCAGGAAAATCCGGAACGACGTCAGGAATACTCACGCTCGTTGCAATTACAGTCTGATAATTTTGAACGTGGCAAAAATCAGATTATCTTCATGGATCCTAGTGTCAAGGAGCAGCTACAACCACGAGAAGAGGATGCGGGTGTCTTCTTGATCCTGGAGGAAACTGCGGATAATGACAGGGTAGAAAATCGTCAAACAAGACCAGTGGTCGAGGAAACGGACTACATTGAAACAAATAGGCGAAAAAGAAGCCTGGAATATCTGGACGTCTTCAATGCTGAAGCCGATATGCAGAATCTGGCCAGGAGTAAGCGACTTCAGAGAAAGGGTGCTGACTCAATAGCAGAAATAGTAGAGATCGACGTCCCAACCAAAGGAAACATAGACATATCAGAATTTCTTCTACCACAAAAAAATGTACAGTCTTCTACGAAAGATCAGGGAACAATCCTGGTGATAGAAGACAATTCAAAACCCTTGAAGATGTTAGACAAAGAACCCCACATGACAGTGCACGACGGGAACGCAGTCGAGAACGTGGCGAGGATCGTGGACGATCTTTTAAAGGATACCGGAAGTTCGTCAAAGAATGGAATGATCAAAAAAAGAAAGCAAAGAAGTATAAGCAGTGACCAGGAACTCGACGACGCCCTGCAGAACTTAGAAAATGCCGAGGTCGCCGAAGTAGCACACATATCTGGAGACTGGACCAATACACCATGTGCAAAAAGGATATTTTGCGACGCCATGATAGAACGTGGTCCTGACGCTTCGACGTTCATGGAAAAGAAAATGGCGTCTCTCCTATCACTGTGAGTATAATTTAACCAGTTTCGTTAAGAACCTTTAATTTCTCTTGGGAAATTTCAATGATACCGAAGCACTCACACCAAGTACCAAATCTGTCAATGATCTCTGCTCGTGTTCTATCTACGACTAAAATACTATAAGAGACTATAGTCAGTCAGCCCCAGACTGAACTACAGTGCAATGACTTTCTTCCAGCTTTCGCTCGGCGCGAACTAACGTCCTACTGACTGATTCAACTTTTACCTCTTAGCACAGTTTCACTTGGACGCCCAGTTTGGACACTTGGAGTCGTTCGTTATGGTTAGTCGCATACCTCCTCGTCGAAGAGTGTACACAGAATAAGAAGAAAAAAGAGAAACACGGGATAAAAAAAAACTCGTAGAGAAAAGTTGACAGGCCGCTTTTGAACTGTGTATACAGAAGACTTCTTTGCTTCTCTTTTCTACCGTGGAAAACGAAACCAGCCAGACTGGCTGTCTTCGTGTCTGCCTACGCCGTTACGTCTGTCATTCTCATGTGAGCTGCGCGACCGATTGCCCATTTACGAAAGTCCCTAGTAAAGAATTCTCGCGGCGCATTAGGTACTGTCGTAGATCTTGCGTAGTTGCATTTCTATGCCGTGAGTACATATATATGTATAGAAATATACACGCTATATTGTTCGACGCCTTCTTCGCGCTTAAACTTCTTCTCTTCTATAGGTGGGACGAAAGTTGCGCAGCGATCAATGAATAAGAAATTCTTAACCGATACCTTGACCACTTGAAATATTCTAAGGACGAATGTATGCTGGGATGACGAAACGTTTGAGTAATTTTTTTTTTACTTTTTCTCTCTTGCAGAATTCAACCAATTGCCGCTGCACAAGTATCGAGTCACTTCGAAGAGGTAATGGCGGCTGTCAGAAGGCACGATTGTTCGAGTTTCGTGTGTTTTCAATCGAGGCCTGGAAATGTCTTTTTCTGAGGATTTTTTCTTTTAATTTTACTAGGATCCTTTTTTAATCCAATGACAATTCTTCGAGGAGATGGTTGCGGCAGAGGTCTCGAAATTTTCCTTTGCTTTTCTTTTTTGCAATTGGACCTAATTCGAGATTTCGTCGCTTTTAAGAATCACGCCAAACTTGTACATAGTAATCATTGCGATAATCTTATTTAATGTGCACGCATTTATTAATTTAATTATTGCTATCTTTTATGAAAACTTTAAGGAAACGGACGTTCGCCCGAGTAATTAGATAATGGAATATCGGTTACGCTTCAATTTTTATTGAACTTTCGCATGATTCCATTTTCGATCGATTTAAAACTTATTTAATCAGATACCAGTGTGACAGGTTCAACTGGCAAGTGCGGGTCATATCCTTTTAAAAAATAAATCATCAATTCTATTACTAGACATAAATGTTTTATACACAGAAGTGCACTAAATCGATTGATATTTATTTTCATATATGTTTTTGTGGCTTTGTGTATTCTTGCTCGGAAAATTCAATGTAACTTTGCGAAATACGTTTTTTGTTAGTTTTTAGAAAAGTTATTAATTGTAAGAGTATTTACTAAGGACATATTATCTATGCTGTACTGATTAAATAATTAATAAAGACATTTTAATATACGCAATACGTATTAATAATTTAAAAAAAAATATTTAAAAAATCAGTTCAGTGGGTTGTTGTCCTAGTTCAGATGGTGAAGACCTAGAGACTTGTGGATAAATCATTATACCTTATTTAATAGTATTTTATATTAATCTGATTTATTATACTGGGTGTAAAGTGGAATACCGTGCCTGTTCGATTGGAAGAATTGTTAGGCTCATATGATTTTTTTTTATTAATTTAGATACTATTGGATTTATCTACTGACTTTGTCCTATGATATTGGTGCAATGCACGTCTTGCACCCAACAGCTACACCTCCAAGTCGATGCAGAAAATTTCGACCAATTCAAAATGCTATAAATATTTTTCTATATACAAGATAATTCATGCTGGTAAGAAAACTATTCTCCCTGCCAGAAACCGGCCTGACTGATGGACTTAGAATTTTAGTCGTCAGTAGGTCACAGGTGATAATCGATAAACTCGGATGAACTGAAAGCTAATCCAACAGATGGCGACAGGTGTATCTTCTAAATCTAAA
>JARQSV010000456.1:523109-547081 GCA_030142285.1 Calameuta idolon | reverse complement strand
AACACTAATGATCTGACACCCATGTCATAGATGGCTGCACATAGGTACTATGAATTTCATATCAAATTAATAACTATCTTTTAATTCAAGAATTCCAAAAGTTTTCAGTTTCCTTATTAGGGGACACAATAATCTCAACAGGTTAAGGTTTTATTTTTAATTTTTAATTTTGTTTAAAAACAATCAAGTGGGTGAGTCTTTGAATAAGATATTGCTGCAAATGCATACTGGTATTGTACAAGTATTTTAAAAATTTTGATTAATGCGTGTTAGTACGTTAAATATTTTAAAGTCATTTCACAAATTTGAAGTTTGATCATTTTAATGTTTACACAGTAGAACGAATTCTGTATTTGCATGATCTATGCGTGAGGTACATTTGAAAGCGAAACCACGTGTGTAGCCGATAAAAATATGACATTGCCAGCAAAGTCCAAATCGAAAACCTAGTTTCAAAGTGCAAGTGGCAGATACTTCAGTTTTTGCCACTTCCTGATCTACAGCAGGTTTTAGATTGCCATTCCAGGCACTGTCGATAAAGATACAATGCATTATTTTCCCATACCTCACACAGGTGGCGATTCTCTATTTTTTCAAGAGCATGCGTAGAGCTCAGCAAGGTTTGGACGGCTCTGAGGAGCAGACGAAGTGTCCTTTCTTTAGTCAATACGAACCAGCCGTCATGGAAGCATCCTTGCAGGCTCATCGCGGTTAGTCATTAAATTTTATTTTATCGGTCTTAAGGAATACTAATAATTAACTTAATCTTCTAATGTCGCATTAAAATTTCTACGGTTTGGGTAGCTTCAAAAAAAAAATTTACAATGGGAAACGCGCGCATTGAAATGTACCTAGATTAGTGCAACGATCTGATTTTTATCTGAAAAATCTTTATCTAAAACTTGGAACAGCAATGATTGATAATTGTTAAAAAAATATTACGGTCGGGTAATACGTAGCTCTAGTTATTTTCTAGCCTGCAACATTACAGGATTAAGAAGATTAGAAAACGTTAAAAAAACGTATTGCTTCGTTAGATCTGAAATACGTGGTAAATTGGATTCGTATAAGTCTAAAAGTAGTGGGGCTCTGGCCAAATTCTGTGGATGAAACGAACTGGCTATCACAATACGGATTTCTAATAGTGTCATTTCTAATATTACTTGTCATATCCATTCCGCAAATTATATCTCTAATAATGGTCTGGCCAGATCTGAATCTTATGATGAAAAATCTGATACTCTTAAATGTACCCGTTACTACGTCAATGATCAAGTGCTTCATCTTTGGGTTCAGTAAACAAGGTACAATTTTGTTTAAAAAAAAAAAGTGCAATTTTAAATCACATCTTAATACAAATTTAAAGATGTTCGACCGATTGTGAATCTTATTGTGGCGGATTGGATGAGACCGAAAAGCGATCAGGAAAGAGCATTGATGTTGAAATACGCGTCGATCGCAAAAATAATATACGTGCCATTTTCTATAGCGGCTTACGCATCAATTCCACTGAACGTAGCTATTCCATTGGTAGTATATCAAAGAGCCGAAAATATAAGTGATTATATTAACGAACCGTTTTTTCAAACTGTTATTACATACAATATTCAAAATAGTCCAATTTTCGAACTGACTTGTATCGTTGAGGTTATTACGATTGCACTGGCGTGCACAGCGTATACGGTAATCGACGGATTTTTGGCAATGTCGGTGTTACACTTGTGCTGTCAATTTACCAATTTAAGAAATGAATTGAAAAACATAATGACTGAAGCAACGACGAACGACGGAAATCATTTTTTGGAGAAAATTGGCCTGATCGTGAAGAGGCACAATGAACTTATTGGGTTAGTGAAATTTTTACTAATGAACCCTTTGCACTTGACATTTCCCTATTTTATATATATTTTATTGCCCGAGAAGGAACAGTCTAGTTCAAAGGGTTAAATTTGCGCGATAGAAAAATTTTGAATAATTGTTTAATCAAAGATTCAGCAAGAGAGTTGCCAGTTCTTATGCTTGGACACTGTTAGTACAAATGACCGCTAGCATGCTGGAATGCTGCTTCTTTGGTTTTGGATTCATATGGGTGAGCGCGCTTGACATTTTTTTTCTTGTTGTCTTTGCCGTCGTACAAGTCATTTTGATTTTTAGGTTTCTCAAAACGACCAAAGTAGCATCGCTGAAACAGTGTTTCTAATATGTGCTATTTTTGTGACATTTGCTGGTCTTTATGGATACTGTTACGTGAGCGAATTGTTGTGCTTCGAGGTAAAGCTGTGATTTGGATATTTTTGAAAAAAAAAAAAAAAAGTAGCACTTTCAATATTTTTTTGTTTTTGGCCATTTTTAGAACGAGGCCATAGGCGATACCGTTTATGAAAGTTGTTGGTACAATTTATCGCCGAAAGATGCGAGATGCCTACTGTTCATAATATCCGGTTCCAGAAAACAATTGTTTCTCAGAGCTGGAAATTTTTGTTATTATTCTCACAGTTTATTTGCTAGCGTAAGAAATTTTCTAACAATACAAAAGAACATCTGTTACGCATAAATATTTTTTCTACTGTAAATTTCTTTTCTACGTAAGATCTGCATATAACGGCATCTCGTTTCCAGATTTTAAAGACGTCATTGGGTTATATATCAATATTGATGTCTGTAAGCGAATGATAATTATAATAATGTTCGATAAAAATTAAAGTATACACACACTGCTTGGCAGTACACTAATAAAACGTTTTGACATCACCAAATCCCTGCACCTTTTTTCAAAAATCTCTAAACAATATTTAATACTGTCACTCACCATGTAATTAATAATGTCGTAAATATCATTCGCGAATGGTTATTATTAGCATTCCGTCAGTTCACCATTTGAACTGTTTCATACGTGAGATACAACAGGGACAAGGGAGAACGGACTACAAGTTAATCTTTACCTACGCCACTCATTCATAATCAGCTGTCAGTCATCTTGATAGCTATGCGGTGGAGCCCCATCTTGGTGAGTAACAAAAACAATTTTTTCTGTCGATCGTGACTATTATGGGGAAACCAAGTATGGGCAAATTCCAGTTGTTGGCACGATTCAAAACTTGCAGTATAGCTATATAAAAAGAGTATGCTATTGATATGGACAGTTTGGGTAAGTCTTTGGAAGCCACCTTTCGTTTTCAAAAGTTCTGGCCAAGGTATAGTCAAAGTGTCGCTCAAGAAGACAGTTTGGATGATCTCATGACACGTTGGATAAGAACAAAATACCGAGACTCTGTAAATCACAATGAGGAACAGGAAAACTTCGAAAACTCCGATGAAAAGTACCTAAACGCTGCAACGTACGACGAGGGATGCAAAAACTTTGAAATCTGCGAGGTGGAAGAACTGAACTACGATCGACATACAGTTCGTTGAGATTCACGCCAGATCATTCGGTCTTTGGGAAAGAGACTCTAACTATACCTTTGCTAGACTTAAAAATGAAATGCAGCTGGAGAAGCCAAGACTAAACTCTTCCCATAGGATCTGCATTTATCTTCCCCTTTCCCTCTGCCCAGATCGCTTACAATTGTGCAATGTCCTATACTTGCATTTTTACGTGTTATCGCTAACGGGTGATAATGCAAGATTCAAATGCATTTTGGCTCATTTTTAAAAAGGAAAGAAATATTCATTTTCACATAAACTGTCTAATGCAACTAATGAATGTCCCTGAGTAATATTTTTTATTATACTATGGCAACAGTAGAATCAATATCTGAACATGCACTGAGAAATACTTGAAACGAACTCTCCGAGGCGATCACGTGCGACAGAAGAAGCTGCAGGATTAATTAAAAAAGGATCTGCCGAATCACATGAAGAAATACATGGATATGAAATGATCAACCCAAATACCCCAGTATGCAGCATCCTAGACTTCACACGGTGCCAGAAGGAAGTACCGTAAATGATCCTGTGATCCCGAAGAGTACTTAACAGGTATTTCTCAAATGCATAAAAAGATATTAAATTACCGCAATACCAAAACATGCGGACAAGCTGCTACACAGTACGTTGAAAAATATTCATTACCCGGTAGACCGTGTCCCAATACTCCAAATTAATTTGCAAATTGTAGAGAAGTCAAATCTATGGGTGAACGTCATAGGACATGCGCGTTATCAATACAATCTATTATCATTTGACATAGAAAAGGGAGGTGGAAATACCCCTCTCCCCCCTCCTTGTCACGCATGGATCCGGTTCATTGCACCACGTCGACCCCTAGAAAATTCTTCAATTTATTTCTCTCTACGTACAACGATATACGTAACCCTTACACAAAATGGGTGGAATTTTAAAACAAGCGTTACGTGCTTTTTTCCCATAAGAAGCGCGTACCCTATCACCTACACAGGGTGGCAAGAAAGAACAGCTACACCGCGAATGAATAATCAAGCACCTAGGAACGTTGTCTATGGACTTGAATTGGAATAACGAATGACCTAGGTCTAGTTAAATATGCAAACGATAGGCTTTGACCGGAACTGGAAAAGAAATATAAAAAAGATAAGCATGCAACGACTAGGCTGATGTTTAATTAATTATGCAACTGGAGGTGTTTCCAAGCACTCTTTTATATCACTCTACTATGTAGCGTTCGACACCCACTTGCCACCCTTGGTCTATAGCTATCACCCACCACCCACAGTCTATAGCCTCCACCCACCACCCACTTCCCACCAAGCCGCACCCGGAGTCTATGACTCTTGACCCCGACCCGTTCGATGAACATGTATTGTCAATCTTACACCCAATGGGAAACCTACTGCCTTACTCTTAGACACTAAGTACGTCAACGGGACGTGACACTAATTATTTTATTAATGTAATTAGCATATTCATTTAAATAGTTTTAATAGCAACGATCATTATGTCGCACCGCGAATTCATTACTATTAGCATTGTGTACGTAACAGTGTAGTACTGTGGTCAAGCAATATTTTTCAATAAAACAGCATTTGAATATTACCTTGCTTTTTTTCACGCGCAACTAAATGTGCTTCCTTCTATTATATTAATATGTAATCCTCCGTTCTCGCACCTCTTGCGTAACATGTGTTTTTGGAATAATTGATTTCTGCACTTGACTTTTCTCGATCGATCGCTCGATCTCACGATCAGTATTTTGTATGTCACGTTACGGTTGATTTCACATACACCCTCCATTAGGTTACTGCGTTCACGGACATTCTATAGGATCGACCACCCAGGATACGAGGGTCTATAGCACGTCAGCTGGGATCATAGACTGAGGAGAATGTTCAATCAGCGGATAGGCTACCCCCATCACTGCTGAAGGGTGAAAAACATGAAACCACCCCCATCGTTCATTGGATGCTCCTTTCGAGGGGTTGTTCTACGCCGGAGCATGCGTATCGAAGAATTCTTTGAAGGGTGCCGTAACAGCGGGGCTTCATCAGTTATCGACAGTTCCTCGTGATGGAAACTGGTAGGTACATACAGTGCAGTAATATTGGGACAAGCAGATTTATCCTGTTACACAAGCACACGAAGCGTAACATGATATTTGTCTTTCGTAATAAAATGGGACTTTGTGCTCGTGTTAATTTAACAACAAAAGTGCTTGAATAATCTGCAAATAACAGTGTCTTATTTATATTTGGAATTTGATTTTCGCTGCTCGATACTACTCTGTTCAGTGATTCAATTGAGGATAGAGATATTTTCGTTTGCATACACTGCAAATCTAAGTGTGGAGCAAAGTGCGTTTTCTCCTATTCTTTCTATTGTAGTCACTTATTCCCACAAAAATAACATGGTTGTAAGTGTGAAAAACATGACTACCATAGAAAGAATAAGGGATAATACAGTTTGCTCTATACTTGGATCTGCAGTGTGTATGCTGATCGTACGTGCACTCTTGCTTTAAATACGAATTTTATGTCAATTTAGTATTTTGTATGTCAGCACAGTCACCTGCGAGCACAACTTTTTTTGTACTTGAGTCATTCCTGAATAGAAACAAAGTTCAGGACACACTGTGAACCAATAAAATGTCTTTCTTGATAGAAAACATATACACTAAATACAAGGATGAGCCGAAAAAATCAAGATCCGATGATTTTGAGAATCTAGACATTGGTCTGAGATGGAATCGCTTTAGCCTACGTCAGCTTGGGATTTGGCCAGATCCGGAATTGTTCGGAAGCAGATCATTGAGGAAGTACAAGTTTTTGTTCCCTGCATTTTTTATGCTTGTATTCATCATCATCCCGCAGACAACGTTGCTCGTTATGATCTGGGGAGATCTGGACCTCGTGGTCGATAATTTATGTGTGGCTAACATACCAATCTTCTCGGCTCTGATGAAGCTTTTAATACTCCGATTCAACAGTAAAGGTAAATTACACTTTTCGAAGCAATAATATCTCCATTTCGGATTATTCAGGAATTTTGTACCAGCCGAAAATGACTGCACCATCGAAATCAAATGGACAATCAATGGCAAATCATTGTCCATCGATGATGCAGCCATTGTATTTTGTTAGGTGCAATATTCATGAACGATCCAGGGTGTATTAGTATTTATTACTGAAAAAAAAAAAAATATCAAAAGCTCTACGACCAGTTGTCACCTGCGTTACTGAAGATTGGAAAAATATAAATAAGCCAAGGGAACGCGAAATCTTACTGAAGTATGGAAAAATTGCAAAAATTATATCCCTCGTGTTTACCTTTCTGATATACATGACGGTCATCAGCTACGTTATTCTTCAAATATATTTGAATTATCAGACGAAGAGAATAAATGGAACGGACACATCGCGACGTTTGCTTTATCAATCTCACTTTCCTTATAACACGCAAGTCAGCCCTAGTTACGAATTGACTTGGCTTGGGCAACTTGCTGCTGCTGTTTATAGCGGTATTTCTTTTACGGGAGTTGACAGTCTTTTGGCTATCCTCGCGCTTCACGTATGTAGCCAATACAGAAATCTGCAAATCGACTTGACTGATGTATTAGAAAACATGGACACGTACAAGGAAGCGTTTACAAAAAAATTTTCAACTGTTGTACGCAAGCACAACCACTTGAACAGGTTGGCAATTTTATTGCGAAAACAAAGTTTTAGTATAATTTGGTCGAAATTGTTTTTTCTTTTTTCTGTTTCAAAGGTGCGCTAATACAATCGATGAATCATTTAACCTTATGCTTCTCGTGCAAATGTTTGCTTCTACGGTTCAGCTTTGTTTTCAGGGCTTTCAAGTACTTACGGTAAGATAGACCCATGAAGCTTATGACTTTTATACAATTACAATATTTTCAGACACTTGGCAGTGAACAAGGAAAACTTTCCCCTGTGCAATTACTTTTTCTCTCTTGTTTTCTTTTCTCCGTTATGGTTAATCTTTATATTTACTGCTATATCGGCGATAAACTTCATACCGAGGTTAGACTTTGCTGATTTCAAATTTTTAGTATGTTAGTACATGGGTATGTTGGCTTACAGAGTGAGAGTATGGCTTATGCGGTCTACCATTCACAATGGTATAATTTAGAAGGTAGAGAAGCAAGGGAACTGTTGCTTGTGATGTTAAGGGCAAATAGTCCTATGCAAATAACAGCCTGGAAATTGTGTTCGTTTTCGATGGTCACATTCGCCGAGGTAGGCAAAAACTTAGGAACTCAAAGAAAACGCGTTAAGCATTGACCCATTGACGCAAATTACGGTTTTAGTCGTGAAACGTTGTTTCTAAGGCCGATGTAGGAAACAAAAATTTGCGTCAGTGAGTTAGGAATGGCAAACAACTGAAAATCGTATTACGATCTTTTTTTTTAGATTCTAAAGAAATCCACAGCGTATTTGTCTGTGTTACTGACTGTGAAAGATCATAAGTAATTTGATACAGATAAAGTATTTAGAAATCAAGGGATAGTCGTTTTTTTGCAATGAAAATAAACCATTTTTTCATATTTCAATATCTGAATATGCATTGAGAAATACTTGAAATGAATTCTCGGATAGGATCAAATATGACCGAAGAAGCTGCAGAATTCATTAAAAAAGGCCGAAAAAGGAATACACAGCAGGATATATACCCAAGGATTCATAATTCGGACCCTTCAGTAAAGGATCTGCCAAATCATATGGAAAAGCACATGGAAACGGATTGATCAACTCAAATACTCCAGCAACCTAGTCCTCAGACCATGCCATAAGGGTTTACCATAAATGATCCTGTGATCCTGCAGAATTCTTAACAAGTATTTTTCAATGCATATAAAGATCATTATATAAGACAAACCCAATGAATAACCTACTCCACAGTATAAAATTTTTAATTATTCAGCAGACCACGTCCCAATAGCCTAAATTAATTTGAAAATTACAGGAACCTTCAATGCAAGGATTAAGTACATAAAGAATTCGTGGTATTAATATAATTATTTATCATTTGGCATAAAAAGGGAGGTAGGAATATTCTCTTGTGGTGCATTAATCCAGTTCAGCGCACCACGTCAACCCCTAGGAAGTTCTTTAATTTATTTTTCGCTACGTTCAACGACATACGTAACCCTTACACGTAGAAGGTGGAATTTTAAAGTAGGGTTATGTGCATTTTTCTGCAAGTAGTGCGCACCCTATCGCTTATATGGGGTGAAAGGAGTAGCTACGGCTACGCGGATAAATAATCAAGTACCTCAGACCGTAGTCTATGGACTTGGATTGGCATAATAGATGATCTAGGTCTAGTTACTCATGTAAACGATAGTCGTGAACTATGCTTGGGTCTAGACCTTAACTGGTTAAAAATATGAGCGTGCAACGGGTGGGTTGGTTTTCAATCTATTATGCAAGCGGGAGGAGTTTCCAACCACTCATTTATCCGTCTACTATGTAGAGTCTGATCCCCGTTTATTACCTATAGCTTATAGTATCTACCCACCGTTTACCACCTGGAGTATACATATGTATAAATATACCTATTCGGATTAGTCGTACTAATCGGAAACTCAGACTTCTCGCTGGTCAAAATCATTTCTCACGAACGATTTGGCTAATGGGTTAAATGTCAGACACTTGAGTATCTGATTCTTATCTTACGCGAAGCGATGACATCAAAAGCGAAAAACTTTAACAATAATTTTTTCGAAATTGAAAGATTTTCCGCTCTACTCCTAGACGCTAAGGACGTTAAACGTGCACACATGTTTTTTTAGAAACAATTGTTTTATTATTTAAAGCACCTGTAAAATTTATGTAAATTCTGACAATCATAGTGACTTGCCGCAACTTCATATCAACTATTACCATTATGTATGTAACAGTGCAGTAATGTGGTCAAGCAATATTTTTGAATAAAACAGCATTTAAATATTATCATGTTTTTTTTTTCACACGCACCTAAATGTCTCTATATTAAATTAACGTGTGACCCTCCGCTCTCGTCCCTCTTGCGCAACATGTTTTTTTGGAGTAATTGATTTCTGCACTTTCTCTCGATCTATCGCACAGTCCATTTCACATGCACCCTCCACTGGGTTACTGCGTTCACAGATAACCTAGAGACTCGAACACCTGGGCACGAGTGTTCGTGGCACGTCGGATGGAATATGGTGAATTGGTGCGAAGTGGGAAGATGCGAGTGAGAGTGAAAGCACGAGGACGTGAAACTCTCCGGGCTATCGCTAGCCTTGCTCGTGCGATTAGAAATAAATGCGAACGACCTTTAACAATTGTTCGTCTTCTTTTGAACCCTGTATCAGAAATATCCTGAACCCTTAGACTGCGCAGAACAGAAGTTATGGTAATCGCAAGATCAACCTTACTCAACCCTAGAGCAACGGTGTGAAAATGAGACATTGAAAAATAACTTGTTTATAGGTCCCAGAGACTGTGACCAGGTACTCTAGGGTTAACGGTACGCCGAAGAGCAAGCTCAGCTAGGAGATAGGCTACCCCCTTGTTTTTGGTAAAATTACAGGGATATGCGAAACCGCTTATTCACTTATTCGACTCTCTTTTTAAGGGGTTGTTTTGAACTAGAATATTCCTATCGAAAAATTCTTTCAAGGGTGCAATCACTTGCACACGTATGCTATCGTACTCTAAAATCATATATGCTTATTTCCAGAATTCCGTGACCTGTACAGTGTAGCTTTAAGCACTTGCCGGAAAAAATTTTTATTTTGTGCACGTGCTATTTTTATAAGGGCAGTGCTGCGACCCATCCATATATCACTGTCACATTTACATTCGGAACTTGACTTTTTCAATGAATTGCGACCGTATTAATTTACTGTAGTAAATTCACTGCAGACCAAGTACTTGAAAAGCGAGAAACAGTTGATTCTGTAATAAGTCAAGTATACATTTTTTTTGGGCATCACCTGTAAAGACTGTTCGAAAATGAAATCATCATCTCAAAATTTGAGGTGTAGAAACGTGTGTGGACAAAATGCAGTGTATCAAATTTTGAATCAAGTCAACCGGGTTACTATTCATAGAAAATCTCAATTCTCTGATGCAAGCGAGAGAAAATATTCGCACTCGCTCAGCTCTGCCGATTTCAAGACAGCGAATCCGTAAAATTAATTTTTTTTTTTTTTTCTTTGATACAAATTCATATAGTATATCAGACGCTTCGCGGAATTACTTCAGAGCAAATGTTTGTCCAAATATTTTTGAAAAGAAAATCTGCACGGTTCTTCGTCGTCACTCACGCGAGTAGCGAAGGAAATTTTAATGCGGTGCGTTTTCACCGCTTATTTCCGGCACGATCGAAGAAAGTCCTTTCGTGCACATGAAAAATATAATAATTTAAAAGAGAACAAGTAACGCAAGTCATTGCCCGACTAGCATGACGGTTCACAATGGAGAAAATGTCAAGCAGCCTCGTTAGATACACATGAATTAAATTAGCGCTTCATGGTTTGATGATATAGCTACAGTAATATAAAAGACTGTTAGACAGTAGTAACGTCATATTGTTACCGTCGGCCTTAAAGATATAAACGACTTCGTTATTGAGAAAATTAATCCCGTTTACAGTAAGGTTGACAATGTTCATAAATAAAAAGATTTTAATCACCATTGCACTACTAGTGTCAGTAGTTTTGGCACGCAGTAAGGAAAATCGAAATTTCGAAAAGGAACACAGCAAGGATGTGTCGACGAGCCAAAAGGAAAATCGAAAGTTCTACGGCTCCATGTTGGCAGAAATTACCAAAGAACTCATGGAAAGATCTACCACGAGTAGTCAGGTGAGAATTTGTAAGAATCATTCGCAGGGAATAAACGTTAACAATGCTAATAAATTGTTTATCGTGCATCATCATTTTATAGGTACTTAATTTAAACCTATCAAATCTGCTATTGCTACTTGTGCTGAAAGCTGTTGTCTTTGGCGCTGGATATATCGGGCATCATGGATACAAGGGCCGCGAGATCAATGAGGGTATCGATTATTAATTATTAAAAATTGTACGCGACTAATGTTATGTAGAAAGATAAAATTTTTTTTTTTCTTAACAGAATCCGTTGTGTCGGAAGGCGAAATTTCACTTGCATTGGGATACTTAATTGGAGATACTTGTTTATACAGAGCTGCTTGTGAAGTACCACAAACAGCAAAGGAATACTTGGCTGCTGCTGAGATGATTGTGCAAACGATGAAATTGATACCGCAGTAAGATCTACATGGTAACTGTCATGTTTAGATTAAACCACTTATTGATAATCTTAATTGAATGTATTTAGGTCAATTCTGCAGGATCAAGAGTACGAAAAAACAATTGAAGAATTTCGAAAGGCTATAGAGTACGGAAGCGCAAGTCAATGTCCGCCACAATACAGTTGCAAGAAGGAGAACATCAGTAGAATTTTACGGACTGAATAATTAGTATTACCGAATCAAATAATCTACGTTGTTTTGTTAATAATAGTTATACATATATTATATTGCTCATCGCACGCTAAATTTGCACTACGTGCCACTTCGTGCAACTGGATGTACATAAAAATGCACTTCGGCGATCACTCTGCGGATACATTAAAAATCCGATTTGTCCTTTCTTGCAATAACGATTTATACAATAATTACAAGTCATTTTCACATAAGTAGAGAAAGTTCTTTGTATGTATTCAGATTTAAAAAAAAGTGATATTTCTAAAAACAAAAATATCCAGGCGCGATGATTTCTTGCTTCTCTCACTGTGTCGCCCTTAGGATAAGCGAAAAAATCTGCAATGTAAATGCAAACATATTCGTATTCGAGTCGCCTCGTTGAATTTGAGTAAACGAATCCGGATGGAAAAAAGACATTTGCATAATGCCCAATGGAACAGATAAGGATAAGCAAAATCGCTGTAACTGTTATACTAGTCCACATGTATAAAACAATACAATGCAATGTGCATCTTGTGCAAATTGAATGGATCCATAAACACGAACAGTAATGTCATGCAATTGGCACAACATTAAAGTCAGGTTTATGATATAAAAGTAGGGCAAAACGGCACGCATTTTAAGTCGCAGCAATAGATACTTTGTGATCACAATTATCCAATATCTTGGATGTACTTACCAACCCGTATAAGCGTTGGAAGTAATTTAAAAAACGAGCCACTAGTCTTATGCCTCAGGAAAGAAAAACGATACATCCCTTTTTACGTTGTCGGAAGTACGTAGGGAGAAAAATACGTAATAATGGTGGCAATCGTCGAAATCAACTGATAGCAAAACAATAGATTCTTAACTACATGCCTTTTTGTTAAAAGTTTTGCCTAGAGGATCTAGGAATAAACTTGGGTCATATGTACTTGGTACGTGTAAGCGCGCTTCCCCCTTTTGTTGGGTCCATCATTCTGTCCCAGTTTGTGTGACCAACTACGAATCCAACTGCACGTAACTTCTCCTGCTCCTTACGCTCCTCCAGGTCGGCCCATCGTACCTGGAACAAACATAGAAAATTAATAATTGTCTAATGATTTTTTTGGTATCTAAGGAATCTTGCAATTTTCTCATTCGCTTACTCGTTTCTTTCCAGGTGTGTCCTCCATGTTATAATAATCTGGCACTTGAAGAAAGTCTTCCATCGTTTGCGGTTTACCGTCATTTTTTCTCTTAGCCAATCCATCCAATCTGTCTGTAGTATGAAAAAAAAAAATGTTAAAAAACTTATATTTTATTATAAAATAATTTTCACTTACCTAATTTATCTTCAGCTTCCATTCGTTCCCACTTACTGACACCCTGAAATTGGTTGAAGAATGTGTGTTGCATTTATCTTATAAGAATAGAAATATAAAGTGTGTCACGGTGGTCCGGCGATGATAATCATAATCGTAATGGGTAATTACGAATTAAACAGGCAGTAAAAATGTTTAATATTTTTCTTCAATATTCGAGCAAAAAGCCATTACATTCTATCATACGGGGATGAAGATAATGAATTTTAAAGTTATTAATTTTCATAGGTTGACTATATATGTATGTACAGTAGAAATTGACATTTTTAGATTTCTTATAAATCACGTTCAAATTTGGCATAGACGAAGATTGCTGTTTAATATATAAAAGAAATTCAGAATTTTATCTTGGGTTGGATGTTATCACGGAAGGACCTTAAGACTGTAAAATATTTCTTACAACTGCCTCTTGACTATCTTGACTATCCTCGTTCGCTTGGTTTGGGTTTTCTTCCGTGTTTTGACTGTCCTCCATGTGGACCTACGTACCGCACAATTGATATTATTAGGAATTAGAATAATCTAATGTTATCTTGAGCTTATTTTATACAATAGCCTACCTCCTCGATAGCTTGTTCCTGTAACATTGAATTCACGTCCAGCTTCTGATGGTAACTTGGTGTCGGTTCAAAATAATCGACAATTCTATTAATCTCATCCTCAGTACGATTATGGATATTTCTTTTCAAGCAAATCTGTACATCCATTTCCATTTCGCATACGTATACCTGCAGCAATGTCAGTGTTAAATTATGATTTGCTTTGCATAAGAAAAAGATAAAGAAAAAAGATACCCACTCGGAAACCTTTCGTTTTAGCAAAAGTCCACATATCCTCGTAATCAGAAATCTTCTCATTGATACAGTCAAGAATGATGAAGTTGAAAAATCCATCAGTGACGTTCTTCTTAAACGCTTTTATAAGGGACGCTAAATAACTTTGTTCCATTCCCTCCTCGTACTCGTAAACCATTTCCTATTGCACAATATTGTTATAAATAATTTATTTTCATTCGATTTAAAGAACTTAGACTATTATAAAAATCCTTACCTTGACTGTGACTTTCTTCCCATTATCATCTTTAGACTCAATTTCCTTCTCAACAAGGAAATAATCATCAAGACTGAGAATCCTTGGTGCCGATCCACCCTGTTCGACTTCCTTATCCTAGAAAATACAAATACCTAAATAAGAAAAATCGTATAAACTATTTTTCTGCGACTTACCTTTATAAGCTTAGCCACAAACGATTTTCCACTACCAGGTGGTCCTCTCAATATTATCGCTATTTTCGGCGGTCTATTTTGTCGACCAGGTGGACAGAGTAGATCGTCGACCATCGTGTAATTTGGAAGTTTTGGCATCTCCAGGGCCTTCGGCGCAACTTCGACCGAGTCATTGCTGCTTTCTGGAACACTGTAACAAAATAATAGCCGCTATAAAAAATCACAATTTATTCGAGACTACAATAGGAACAAAAAATACGTTTCACTAAAATTGAACGTGTTCCACGTATTAAAAGCAACGTAGCGATTTCATTTCTAATTGGCTTCGACATCGAAAGATCTCTATACAAGCCTAGAAATGAAATTGGAGTAAATCCATACAAGCGATGAGAAATACTTGACAGATTATTATAATTGTCGGCCACTCGCAATGAGAAAACGTATGTGACTTTTGATTATTCACGCATGTCACACGTGCGTAAAAGATTCAGAGGCAAAGCTGACGCGGATATAGTGTTCAGAAAAAAGGCAGGGTTTGCGAAAAATTTCGATAGTTCACAATTGTCCTTTGTTCCTTCAGACTGTAATATATTCCTTACAACTAAAAGATTTTAAATCATTTCCTTATCTATAAAATGCATTGATAACGCACGGACGTAATTATAAAGTAATTAGAGCATTGATATCCTATGAGTCTTTTCATAGCCTCAATGGAATATGGAAATACAAATGTAGTAGCGTGATAACACTGGAGTCGATTAGATAGTCGGAAAATTTCAAAGTAATCTACGAAACCGTAATAAGACTGCAGAAGTACTCGTGTAAACCACAGGTACTTCCGCAATTGCGGTTAGTAGTACGTTACGAAGAAGTATTTGTGATACTTCAAATGGTTGCAATTTTTTCTCAAGTGTACCACGAAGCGAAGACATAAATAGTATAAAAATTCAAGTATTCAATCGTTACATCGATCGTAGAGCGACGCACCTTTTCTCTCAGTAAAAGCCAATGCACCCTCTATGTATCAGAATGAATGTAACAATTTGATTATCAATTTTATACAATTTTGTCTTTCGTAGTAACACTCAAAAAAAATTAAATCATTGATCTCCTCTTGGCAGAAGAGAAGGAGCGATCGTGCAAAAAAACATGATTCGTGTCGCAAATATTTCATTTTATCATAACAAATTCATGTTAACCGTGTATTGAAAAAAAAAATGAAAAAGGTAAATACTTGCTAACGTGATCATTTCGATAAGAAAATGTGAAAATTCAGTGAAAAACAGGATCTATGATTAAGGTGATATTAAAGATGGCATACCTGATCTCTTTAGATGGTGTTTCGACGATGTTCTTCATCGGACACTCCTGCCAGCTATTATTCCCTTTAGATCTAGCAAAATCCATAGACATTCAAAAAAAAAATGCCAATCACATACATTCCATACTCTCATTATTTCTTTGTTATTGCAAAGAAATTTGCGACTTTGCATCTTCACTCGACACAATTGCGTCAACGATAAACGAATATTTTGATAAGGGGGAAAATTAATGCGTTCAAGGATCAAAAATTCGTAATTCGTAATGCGCAACTATTGGTCGAGTGAAGAATTCAATATATGAGATGATTACCTCTCTTCATCTTTGCCACTTTCTTTGCTCGTATCCTTTCGATTTCTTTCAGATCTGTCACGGTTCCTGTCTGCTTCCAGGAAATGAAAAATCAATTAATAGAATTGTAATAACGGGAATCGATAAAGTTTAAATATTTGTGTACAAATATATGAAACTTAATTATTAAAAAATTGTATGCAACAATAATATTAATAATAGAAAAACATTAAGACTACGTATGCCCTCTTCGACACTTATCAATCAAAGATTCTTCCGAGTAGATTTATCTCCATGTCAAGAAAAAGAATAGAAATCTCAGTTTCAAAAAATGATACTGTAATTTCCCTACATGTTGATTACCTTTGCTTATGCTTCTTTCGTTTCTAAAACGATCTTCACGTTCTCTCTCGCGACCACGATCCCATGTCCTGTCGTCTCGGGGACGATCCCGGAAGTCATCCCTGTCTCTTCTGTTCCTGTTATCCTCTCGTTCGTAGGGCCGACGATCCCGATCGAAGGTTCTGCGCTCCTCTCTGATGAAATCTCTAGGCATTGGATGATCCAGTCTGCGTTCTGAGGAATGTCGTAATTCTTGCCATCTTATATTATGTTCATAGGGCCTCATTCTGTCAGCATACTCTTTCAGATTTTGTTCATTTTCCTCCCAATGTCTGAAGTCTCGCTGTGAATAAATTTCATGTTCAGGAACCACGGGTTTCAAGGCACCGTGGCCATAGTCAAAGCTTTGGGCTGGTGTCAAGTGATCCTGAATTGGAGGGCGAGGTGCGTGAGAATACTCTATGACCTTTGCTGGGACGTGTTCTACGGCATATGAATCAGGTGTAACTCCGCCATGATTGTAATTGAATTTGTTCTCGATGCAGAATTCCTTTCCAGGCGGTAGACGACGAGGCTCTGCAGGTCGTCTTGCATATGGCCTTGGACTGAAGTTTGTATTATCTGGTCCTGAAAAAGAATCGATAGAACCGGCCCTCAAGTCGCCCATCATGGGTCTGCCACCCATGTCTCTTCTGCTGTGATCTTCTGGTAAGGGTCTTCCTGGTCTGCCTTGCCCAACGAAGGATCTTAATTCAGGCCCAGGACCAAGATCGTTTGGACCAAGCATCGGTGGTCTCTGACCGCCTCCTGCCATATCTGGGTAACCTAATGGTCTGTCATCCACATCCTTTCCAAATTGTCTGTCTAAGTTAGGTCTGCTCGGTGCAAAGGGAGATCTCCAATCTGGACCTCCTAGACCGAACGGAGAATCTCTGTTGGGCATATTTGGTCCAGGTAAGGATCTCCTATCAAAGTCGACATTATCCTGTGGGAATTGTGATCGTTGATCCATGTTTCCAGGTACAAAAGGTAGCCGTTGATCTACGTCACAGTGTCTAATTGGCGGTCGACTAGGATCATGTGGAATATTTGGATCATAGTCATTGGTTGCTTGACTTGGAATTTTATTCAAATCGGTAAGTCTAGGCTCATCAATTTTCAATCCCATGAGGGAAGGAATTCCTGCCCTTGGTCCTTCGATTGGACCACTGGGACCGAAATTATCTGACCCTCGCGGTCTGAATTGTCCATCATTTAACCCTCGGGGACCAAAGGGCGATCTAAGCGCAAATTGTCCATCATTAGGATTTCGAGCTGCAAATGGTGGATCGGTTGATCCTCTTGGACCAAACGGTCCTGGACCCAGATTATCAAATTGACCATTATTCATTGCTCTTGGTCCAAACGGTGGAAATCGGACGTCGGTATCTCTAGGACCAAACGGCATTGGTCCTCTTGGTCTAAATGGCATATTTCTTGGTCCAAAAGGTCCATCGAAGGGACCTCTTGGTCCAAACATTCCAGCATCTGGTCGTATAGGACCCATATCATTATCGAACGGTGGTGCATTAAATCTTTCAGTTATTGGGCCTAAATTAGGTAGTTCCGGTGGCGGTTCCATATTCAAATCTTCAGGTTTAGGATCATTTTCTCCCATAAAAGGTAGAACATCGGACTTTTTGACAATATCCTCTGTCTCAGATTTTTCAAGTTCCTTATTTTCTAAATGTTCTCCCGTCATTACAGTTTCCGATGGATCGATCGATTCTCGATTCTTAATTGGAACACTTTCATTTACGGGATTTAGTTCGCAAGGATTATGCTTCTCATCCGCATTATCGTCAGGAAATTTAACATCCATCCACGGTGGTCTTTCCAACGGTGGAATATCCCGTCCGCCATCTTTATCCATATTTCTGCATTCAGATCCTTCACCTCTGTTTAGATTACGCTCCACGTTTCCGCCCATAGATTCCGGATGACCTTGCGGCTGTCCCAGAGTAGGAGCATTAGAGGCCATATTATCAGGTTGTTGAAGATTAGGTCCCTCTCTATCTTGAGGCATAAAGTCAGGCCGTGGACCACGGGGACCAAATGGTATATCATTCCTGGAATTACCAAAGTCAGGACGTGGTGGCCCAAATTCTGACCCTCTCATTCCTCTTGGTTCAAAATTTATAGGCCTGGCTCCAAAATCTCCAAGACCACGAGAACCAAAATCTGAAAGACTATTTCCAAAATCATTCGAACCCCGAGGTCCAAAGTCTCCTGCTCCACGTGATCTAAAGTCTTCTTGTCCACGAGGACCAAACGAACCCATTCCACGTCCTGGAAAATTGTCGGGTCCTCTCATGCCCATGTTATCTCGTGATCCAAAATCATTTGAACTTCTTGAAGCGAATGGTGAATCCCCAGTAATTTTTTTGAAACTTTCACTGAGCGAACCAACGCCAATACTAGAGTCAGAGTTCAAAATGCTATCTCTGGGCTTAAACACATCCATTGCCGCTCTACGTTTCTCCATAAGTTTCTTCAATTCAGGTGCTATTTCATCTGCAGCGTCAAATTGATTACCCCCTCTATTAAATCCTCGAGGATTGTTACCAAAACTGTCGCGTCTATTATCAGGTAAGTCTCTCTGATCGAATCGATCCATGCTGAGTCTACCGAATCTATCATTGTTCGATCCAAAACGATCATTTCCTGCACCAAAGTTATCTTTATCGGTTGAAAATCGGTCAGTTTGATCACCAAATCTTCCAGCGTCTCTGTTAAAACGGTCATTTCCAATATCTCCTTTATCATTTGACCCGAAACGATCATTATCTCGACCAAACCGATCGTTCCGTGGACCAAAACGATCGTCAGGTCTAAATTGATTGTTTGAACGATCATTAGAATCAAAGTCTCGATTGTCACGTCCAAGTTGATCGTTTCTTGAAGAGAATTGATTTCCCAAATTACGATCAGTATTTGAAAAATCATTGCCTGATCCATCTCTGCCAAAATGATCATTTCCTCCACCAAATTGATTATCACGTCCGCCAGATCTGTCATTAGACCCAAAACGTTGCCCATCTGATCCAAAACGATCACTTGATCCACCAGTAAAACTGTCCCTTTTATCATCATCATCATGTCCAAATGGTTGGACAGGTTTGTCCGGAGCATTGCCTTGAGGAGCTCTCGAAGCAGCACCCTGTGCCTGTCTCGAGTCCAGAGAACCGAAACCAGGTGGTGGTTGAGAAAAATTTGGTGGCGGTTGTGAGAAGTTGCTCGACGGTGCTGGCATCTGACTGATTTGCATACCGATCGGTGGTGGCGGCATACCAGTCATCGCTTGCATATTCGAGAAGTTGGTCATATTTAATCCCGCGTTGTATTGCGCAGCCCATTGTTGTGCAGCCCAAGCAGCTTGCGTCATGTCGGCTGTCATTGTAGGTGGAGCCATGCCGGATAGTTGGACCAGTCCTGGAATCTGTGGCGTTAAAGGTGCTCCTGGAGTAGCCAAGGATGTAGTGTTCGTCGTAGATGCCGCAGGAGCCGAGGTGTCTTGCTTCGCGCTTAATCCAAGCGACTTTCCTATTCCTAATAGATTGTTGATCAATCCCTGATTTTCTGTATTTGACAGAATATTCATTATCTTTTCCCCACCGGAAAGAATCTTATTTTTGTCACCCTCTGTTTTAGCCGAACCTTGCTTCTGCTGTTCTCGCTTTCGTCGCATCTGTTCCCGCCTCTCTATAAGTTTCTCACGCCAGGACGTCCATTTGGCCTCATACTGCTTGTACTGAGTCTGCAATGAGAATTAAATCTCATAAAAATGACTCTCGTATATCCTACAACGTAATGAGAATTAACGAGAATAGGTATCATCGGCAACGTGGTTTTTTTTTTTTAATTCCGGAAGAAAAAGAGAAGTGAACAGAAAACGATTAAAACACCTACCTTATCTGGATGATTAGCATTTTGCTGTTTCCACTTATTAAATTGTTCTTCCCACTGTTTAAACTGGGCGTCAAATGTTTTTTCAGCCTCGGTTAGTTCATCATCGACTTTAAACTTTTTAGCACTACTAGTTTCCATAATCGAATTAATACCGCGTTTATTCGCAGACAGAGTCTCACCACCAGGTTGACCCGGTAAAGGTGGCTGATTTGGTGGCAAAGGAGGATTTTGCGAGTAACTCGAAGCAGCTGCGGAGGTTCCAGCGCTACTCGCAGATTGTTTAGAGGGGAAAAGCGGAAGGTTGTTTTGATGTGGCGGGGGGACTGTGGTAAATTGGTACTGAGTACCAGTTGATTCTGGGGGCAAAGGGGGCTTTATGGTCTCTTCTTTGGGAAGGGGCGGTGGTTGCATAGTTGGCAATGGAGGCGCCTGAGTGGCTAATGTGCTCATGCCCTGTGTTGACAACTGCTTCATTGTCTCTTGATACTGGAACAAAACCGAAAGTGCTTCTTAAGGAAAGGCACGATGTCCATATTATTGCCTATGTCCTGCACTGGCTCTAATCAGACGTTCTCATTTAAGAGCTAATATCGGAAGGATTCCTAATTCGTATTGAATTTTATATGTCTTTTTTTTCAATTCATTCCTCAAGATTTCGGGGAAACGGGAGCAGTTGGCAACTGGCCGTACCTTCTCCCCGTATTGCGTCTGCCATTGCTGGAACTGTTGCTGCCATTGCTGCCATTGAACCCAATTCTGTTGCTGGGCAGCAGCCCATTGCTCCGCCGTATAACCGCTAGGCGCCTGGTTAAAGTTTATTTATCAATTTTTATCAATACCCACAATCCAAAAAATACTTAAATAGTCTCCTTTTGATTTCTCTTTCCAGCGCTGCTACGAGAATACCGGGAAAAAATTATTAATCTGATTTGATCTAATTAAATGTGACTAGATGTATATTTTGGGAAAATTGAATCATGTAGAATAGATTCTATATCTGATCAGAACCGACCAGACCTGCTCCCACCTGATTTGAAAATCATACTAATATTAAGTTAGATCTAACCTGATCGTATAAGATCTGATTTCATCCAATTTGATCTAGTAAGATCAGGTCAAATCTAGCACAACATTAGAATGACTCTCAAGCCAGATTTGAACAGATTTGGTCTTAATCGAAGAGATCTAGAATTTGATCCGAACCATACAATTTTCCCAAAATAGATATCTGATCAGATCCATTTAAATCTAAGTTAAATGAGATTGGATTTAATGATTTTTTTCCCAGAATATTTATGCCTATGCATAAATATGTTTCTTTTTGCTAGTTATGCAACTTCAGTTTCATTTTTACAATAGGAAACCTTGTGGCATTGTTACTGTTTTTTACTTACTGGTTGATTATAGTATTGCATATACGCCTGCATCATTGCCATGGGATCTGCTCCTGGAGCAGGATAACCGATTGGTGGTTGTGGCATCGGTGTTGTGACGGTACCAGCCGGTATTTGCCATTGGTTCCAGTTTTGCATATTGCAAACCTTCTGTCACTCAGGCATACACTAGCATACGCTAGCTAACGCATGTCGCTGAGTTTTTAAGTGTTGGATGTACGTTTGGACGCTATTTCATGTTCAGAGAAAATGTTGGTATATAAGATTCCACTATAGATGTACGTACTATACAATTTTGTGAGTATAATAACAATACTAAAACTTAAATTACTCTGAACTATATAAGGTTTGAAACTTTTCACAGAACAATTATTGCATTTGAGTTAAGCAACATTGTTCTCAAATTTCAATAAATCATAAAACTTATGAAGGAGTGATCGATGCATATGCTAAAATAATTTTCTATGGAAATTATATGTGTTATGTAACACTCTAAATGTGCGTTAAAATGAGTATCGCATCATAAGAGTAATTGTAAGTTAATGGTGGTTCGTCCAAGTTTAAAGCATAAACATATATATCTAAATTTAATACATAAATGTACGTATGTTCTTATAAATACTTATAATTTTATGCAATATAAATGATCCATTGCATAAACAAGACCAATGCTAATAGAAATAATTAAAAAGTTATATCAATTTCTACAGTAAGTCATTTCGGATTTACTAATAGATATTTCAATAGCATTCGATGTTGCACAATAGTAGCTTAATAAGTAAATAAATTTTTAATAGTGCAATTTGGCACAGCAACAAATTTTGCATTGTGAATGTTATGTTGCCATGTTCTCAATATTGGATTAATGATAATACATAAAATCAATAATAATTTTGCAAAGATTTAAGTTAAACACGGAATAAATGGTGTTTTATACTTTGCCATTAAATTCTATTGATGATAGGTACCATAGCATTTCCTTCCAATGTCAAGAACACATTATTTCTTGAGAAAAAATCTCTGCAGCATTTCCATATCATACAACAGCAGTATCAGGATTTGTAAGGTACAATGCTTAAACAATAAATTATGAAAAATTCATTCAGCATCCATTTTTGATCCCTTAACAATCACAGATACGACACAGATTGAAGGACGTTTAACAGTGGTGTATATAAACACCCCTAACGCAATGCGATCAAAATAACAATAACATTTCGAAAAAATAAAATATTTTTCATTGATTCTCAGCCCGAACGCAAAACGACAATCGAGGAGAGAAAAAGAACAGAAGAAAAAGTATAAAATGGAAATTTGTCCTGCAAGTGTTATGTCTACGGGTCCAAGTAATTTTTGAAAATTGCAAAAAATAAATGTAAGTACGTAAGACTGATATGGTTGCTGAAACGCTTTTATTTCTCATTAAATAATTATAAAAGGGGATTATTGATTTTTGGAACGTCGATGGTCTACTGCCACCATTGCTTCGTTCATCGAGGTGATCAAGCATAAACAATTCGCAAGCTCAAAGGCTCCATCATTTCGATATTAGAACCATTAAGAAATAAATAATATTAGATAAATTCAATCATTAGAAGTTCCTTTACTTACAATTCGCTCTTTGTAGAAAACTTAACGCAGTTTTTAGGATAATTACGACCGCAAAACTATCGCGACGCGATAACGTCTAGTACTACTAGAAATATGGCCAACGATTTGGCCGCTTGTCAAATCCAATAACGTTCTAAAACAAAAGTCCCTATATGAACTTATCCAAGACTCAAACCAAAATTCTAACGTCATTTGTCAGTAATAATTTCCTTTTACCGGCATATAGGGCGAAGATTAATAGTTTTTCAAAGATTTTTCTATTCAATGAGAAATAAAGATACGATAAAACTGCGAAATTTGTACTGAATTGTTAATAAAATAAGAATATCGTATTTTTTTAGTCTACAAGACCTATATCTAATGTTAAAAATTATTGCATTTTCCAGTTGGAAGAGTGTAGAATATACATACACAGATGAGCACGGAGATGCACAACGCTAGGATTTTAGGCAGAGATGAATAGGGAGATGCACAACGCTATGGTTGTAAGCGATACCAAAAAACTGGCGCTAAATCGTAGTGGCGAGTCCGGGGGTAGGATTTTGTGATCATCGCCTCCGTCGATAATGCGAATCCCGTCG